>OZ024823.1:23777051-24047394 GCA_964016985.1 Anodontia alba | reverse complement strand
CGCGCAGATAAAAATACAAAAATAATGTTAGTAAACCTACATGTAGCTTTACTTTGACAGGCCAATCAAATTATTGGTCTTAAAAGGTTATGTTATGCAATTGTAAACAATCATCATGTCACACTCGGCAGATACTACACAAAAAAGATAAAAAAAAAAAAAACCCTTAAAATGCAGACTCTTGCTTGAAGCTTTCTTCATTTGGTTTTAATTGGGCTAATCCAACAGCGACTGAATCGTCATTACCATCATCAACTGAAATGCTGCCGAATACAAGCTGAGAGTCGGAGAAATTTACAATTTCGCCGTAGTTACATAAAACATCTAAGAAACAGGAGGACATATCCGATTCTAAGCCAGAATCAGATGAAAGTCAGATCCAAGAGGTACCTCCCAACCCAGAAAGCAACATAGGATCAGATTCTGATATTTCTACGTCTGAGCCAATTCTAAAAAAAAAAAGTTAAATTCGATCAGAGAAAATTTGAAAAAAAAAAGAAAACCATAAATTTTTCATCTGCTGATTAAGCCCTTAACATACTAAGAGGCTTTGATGAGCAAAACTTCGTTATCCTGGCATTTCTCAGATGAAACTGTTCCCAATTTTGGTGTTTTGTCGACAATTTTTTCCCAATTTTGCCCAGGGGCCTTTTCCCAAAATACCTGGATAAAGCCCTGTTTTGTATAACATGTTCACCCTTCATTTGTCCATGTATGGCGAAAGGCTATATATAATATTCACCCTTTTATGAACCATGTTCCTCCTTTTGCCCAAGAGGTAAGCTACTTTTTTGCGGATCACGAGTCTACCTGTTAGTTAATCCAATGCAGAGTCATACTGACATGCTTACAGTAACTGTTCCGGCAAGTAAAAAAATTACCTTATTGCAAATGCGAAAAGGGCAGATCCAGATTGATGTGAGCATCTGCACAGTCCGATAAGGGTCTATTTTATTTATTGTGCAGACTTACAAGGCCTGACATTCTTTATATACAGTTTTAGCAGTTTTATTATTCAGAGCAGCCTGCGCAGCCGATTGGGTGGCAAGTATTTTGTATGAACAAAATAAGATCCATTTTTTTTTAACAGTTCAAATTTCTAGTTAATTTCAAAGAGATTATAAAAGTAGCCAATACGTTTAATGGCCTTTGAAGTGTGTCAGCCCAAACAAACATTTCACAAAGACAGTAACTCAGTAACTGTTGTTAATAGCCAACTATCTGTGCTAATTATTATCCTCTTAAACTGACCGTTTTATCCAGTTAATCGATGTAAAAATACTTCAGTAATGGATGATCATAACGGTAAACCTTGAAATGGTTGGTCAGGGAAATTCAACATTGGATTTTTTCTTGGCGGGAGATTCCACTTCTTTAGCAGGAGGTCGTAAAGAGAGGCGAAAATCTGGAGTTTTATGCCAGATCGTAGGTGTCGTGTATTTTGTGTCACTGGGGCGCCCAATTGATATTGGCTTACAACTGGGCAAGGCCTGGTATCCTTGTAGCAGGTAAAGGTATTGGGGTAATGTTGTTATTTCTTCTGTTTCTCACTTTCATTCCTGTTCCTCTTTCTCCCCCATTCCTCTCTTTCATCTCTTCTACTGTCACTTGTATCTCTTTTCTTCCCCTCTCTGGAAGATGACACAAAATGACTCACAAGGGTTGACATGTTGTTAAACCCCAACACAATCAACTTACAACTGACCTCCATACAGTGAATTATTACTGGACAATTCATGCACTAGAGCTGATCTGCTTCGATTCGATTCTAACACACTAAAAATCAGAGAAAACACATGACATTTATTTCCGTCATATTCTTGCTAGTATTCAACATTTTTGAAAAGACTCCTGCCAAATCGTATGACTGTATTGCATGCAATTGCTTGTTATTTTTTGTTTGTTTTTACCACGTTTGTCTATACATGTACCTTCTAATGCCAAGGATACAACAGGACTCACCAGGTGTGAGGTCAGAAAAATTTGACGACATCATAAAACAGTTGTTCCTCTCATCATGCTCTTACTCCCAGTGAATTGTTGCGTAATAAAATGTTTTCTTACAACTGACTACAAAATGTATATGGGCCAGGTGTGAAATCTCCATGAAAATATATGTTGTGGGTACTCATAAGAAGTGCCTTGATGAGGTTTCATTAATGCATCCCACAAAATATCATCTCAAAAACATGCCTTTATAATGTTGACCCTCTCAAACCCCACTTTTATATAGTAAAACTGGGGTTTACAGGGGTATACATTTTCTTATTTCTGCTAAAAACCTAGATTGTGGGTATTTGTTAGAACTGCCTCAATGAGGTGGTTCTAACCAGTACCCACAATTTATGTTTCTGAGCAGAAATATGAAAAATACATGTATCACAATTTTTTTCTGAAAATTTTCATTTTTTGTGGTAAAATTTCTAGTATATTTGAATAGGCATGTTTTTGTAATGTTTTTTTTTTTTTTTTTTGAGGAGAAATAAGACAAATTTTGGTAAAAATGTGCCTTTCCTGGAGCTATATATTTGCATCTAACAAGTACATGCAGATGAAATAGTTTGTGCCTACTTGTTGTCTGGATCCTTCTGTGGTACAGTATTATAATTTAATCTCTAATGTTATATACTTTCAGGGATTTCCCAAAGATGCCTTGTTCTTTATCTGTAATGGCAGTATTGTTGATGACAATGAGCCTGTCAAGAAAGGTGTGGTGTATCATACTTACCCAAGAATACTGGGAGGAAAAGGGGGTAAGCTGGCTTTTAACTGAGCTTTTATCAGCTATTATACAGTATAACCTCAATGGCTCGAACCCGGATTGCTAGTTTACAGCGGATGATTCGAACTCTTTTTTTCAGTCCCTACAAAATCCTTCCAATAGCTCAAATAAACAGATACAAATGTATGTAGGGATTTTTTTTCCTTATTTAATCATGGAATTGTATGTTGTGTGTACTCATTAGAATTGCCTCAGTGAGGCAATTCTAATGAGTACACTCAACATACAGTCATTGTGTAGAAAATCAAAAAGATTACCTGAAATTATCGCTATTTGCTTCCTGAACTAGTGCCATGATTACCCCCCCAGTGGCTTGAACTACCCATGTCTCGAACGAGTTTCTATGGTCTCAAAGATGTTCGAGCCATTGAGGTTCGACTGTACATAGCTTCTGATAAGGCATATTTTTCAACCAAAGTTTGTTGATATTTTATGTCTCCAAGAAAACATGTTGTGATATCCATGTTGCTCTTTAGAATTGCCTCATCCAGGTGATTCCGGTGAGTACCCACAACATATGTTTTTGTGGAAAAATGAGAAAATATTTTCCTGATACCTGCTCTTATCATACTTATCTGGAGATATGAGTTATAATAAGACTGTAATTTTGATTATTCATAGAGATATTCAGAACTTAAGAGTATCTTTTTTCCACACATATCTTAAAATTTGCTCAAGTGGACTACTTTCCTGTATTGTATCAGTAATTGCTTTATGAATGGTACATTGTGATCAAACTGTTCCTGGCTCCATTTTTTTCACCAGACAATATGCTGTAAGTGCTAGTTAGAATCGGTGCTACTCTGTTAAGAGTCACAAAGTTTTAGATAAAGTTCCTTTTTTTTCAGCTGAAAGGTTTTAAATGTTTTTCTTCAATGTAGTGTCATGTCAGTTTGTGGTCTGTTGATGGTTAAAATGTCTTCCTTGAAAAATTGCATTTTGTGTTACATTTGAATTGCGACTAAAATGAAATTTCATGTCAGAATGTATCTTGCCTAAAATTTTGAGAGAATTGCTGGAGCAGACATTGTAGACCCATATCAAAAGTGTTTCATATGAGCAGTTTGATCAGGGTGTGCAACATTCACCATTCAACTAACACTTTAAGGCTCTTCAAGTTGCCTGCACTGACCTGGGAAACATTAGTTACCAGATTGGAGTACCTGCCCTGGTAATAGGCAGGTTTATTGAATTGTACATGTATGTGTATGATACTGCTGATATGATGTTACCAGTCATTGAATGAAGTTTGATTTAACCCATGAATCCCCATTAAAATTATCACAGCATTCTTATCCTTGGTCCTGCTGAACCCACATAGGCCCTGCCTTTGCAAACAGTGTAGATCCATATCAGTTAAGAAGCCAGATGATCTGGAACTGCTCTGTTTGTCCTTAAGTACATGTATGTGAATTTGTATGATCAACATTCTGGATCAAGTAATCTGATCAGCTGACAGTTAGAAGGGGGTGTAATCTGATTGGGGTAATCATTGAGTTAGAAGTGGGCGCAGCATCTTAATTTATTCAGCATGGTTGCGTCCACCTCGGTGGCTCAGCTGGATACGCATCCAACTGATCATCAGGAGGTTGCAGGTTCAACCCCTGCCGGTACGGCAACAGTCTTTCATGGAGATTGATCACGAAATATTTTCTACGGTCATTCTCTCCCTTCCGCTTATTCAAGAAGGGCAGTTGTCAGTTTCTGGCGAAAGAATGTACACAATACTGGTTAACCTTTAGAGGACTAAGCCTGCCCAGTAAAAGTGTGATTAGGTAAACTGGCCAGGCTCGACATGACCCATTGACTGGGTGTAAAACCTCAACAAAAACAAATTATTCAGCATGGCAAGGGTTTTCTTTTTCAATATTTCTGAGAACATAAGAGTTGATATTACATGTGAATCCCATCTGCCATGCAGATGTTTCACATGAAATATCAGACCTTGTGATTCACATGAAATATTGAACCTACCGTAAAACCATAAGTATTGGGACAGATAGACCTTTGCAAACAGTGTAGACCCAGATCAGGCACCGCAGAATGTGGCATCTGATGAGGATCTACACTGTTTACCATACATACAGCAGTATTTTAGATTTTAGACGCATAAAGAGTAGTTGAACAGACTATTTCAAATTTTAAGTATGGTACATGTAAGTAAATAAGGTGTCCCAATGCGTATGGTTATTACGGTAATGCTAGTGGAAAAATACTGAAACAATATTTCAGAATGTTTGTTGCTGTTGTAATTAGTTAAGAAGATACAGTTTATTTACATAATGTATATGCAATGTAACTTGTGATTGTGCTACAATTATTATACCGTATTCTAATCACAGGCATGAATATTTTTGTTTTAAATGTTAATAACAAAGATTGTTTTTTTTTCATTCTTATGCTTATATTACATATGTTTTAGGATTTGGATCTATGCTTCGCTCTATTGGGGCCCAGATTGAAAAGACCACAAACCATGAAGCTTTGAGAGATCTTAGTGGACGCAGGATGAGAGATGTCAACAATGAAATAGCGTGAGTCTTTTGTTAGGTGTCTAAATGAAATTTAAGGAACAGTTACCTCATTATTGTTGTCATACGGTGTCTGCAAGGGTGTCAGCATCTTTATCTAGGCCTGAAATAAAAAAACAAAGAGCATGTTTCAGGTCAGACCTGTTGTAATTGTAATCAGTAATCGTGATTACATGTAATCGATTACAAGTTTTGAGTAATCAAAATGTAATCTGTAATCATTGATTTTTATCGCACCTGCTTGTAGCAGGGTGCGATATAGGCGTCCGATTGTCCGTCCGTCTCTCAACATTTATGTCGATGTTCGACATTTATGTCAAAGTTAGTATTCTAATCAACTACAAGACTAAACAACCATCAAACCTTGCATGAAACATCTCCCTTACCTCCTGACTTTGCGACATAGGCATCCGCTTTTCCGTATGTCTGTCCATTCGTCCGTCCGTCTGTCAACATTTATGTCGAAGTTCGACATTTATGTCAAAGTAAGTATTTTAATCAACTACAAGACTAAACAACCATCAAACCTTGCATGAAACATCTCCCTGACCTCCTGACTTTGCGACATAGGTGCCCACTTTTCCATTCGTCTGTCTGTTCATCCGTCCGTCTGTCCGTCTGTTAACAGTTCTGTTTGTCGAACTTCGACATTTATGTCAAAGTTCGTATTCTAATCAACTACAAAACTAAACAACCATCAAACCTTGTATGAAACATCTCCCTGACCTTCCGACTTTGCGACATAGGTGCCCGCTTTTCCATTCGTCTGTCCGTTCATCCGTCTGTCTGTCTGTTAACAGTTCTGTTATGTCGAAGTTCGACATTTACGTTGAAGTTAGTATTCTAATCAACTACAATTCTACAACAACCATCATACCTTGCATGACACATCTCCCTGACCTCCTGACTTGGCAGGTATGTTGACCCAGTGACCTTGACCTATATTTTGCACTCCATTGACTTTGACACGATTTACGCTGACGTTCCAGATCTTCTCAACTATAAGGCGTACAACTACCAAACCTTGCATAATGCTTCTCCTAGATGTACTGACTTGGCAGGTACCTTGACCCGATGACCTTGACCTATATTTTGCACTCCAGTGACTTTGACATATTTTGCGTCGACGTTCGATATCTCCTCGACTATAAGGCCTACAACCATCAAGCCTTGCAGAGTGCTTCTTCTCAATGTACTGACTTGGCAGATACCTTGACCTGGTGACCTTGACCTATATTTTGGCTGCAGTGACTTTGACATAATTTACGTCAATGTTCCAGATCTCCTCAAGTATAAGACCTCTAGCCACTAAACCTTGCATAGTGCTTCTCCTAGATGTACTGACTCGGCAGGTATCTTGACCCAGTAACCTTGACCTATATTTTGCGCTCCAGTGCCTTTTACACATTTTACGTCAACATTCAATATCTCCTCAACTGTAAGGCCTACAACCATCAAACCTTGCATAGTGCTTCTCCTCAATGTACAGACTCCGCAGGTACCTTGACTGGGTGACCTTGACCTATATTTTGCGCTCCATTGACTTTTACACCTTTTACGTCACCCTTCCATATGTCCTAAACTGTAAGGCCTTCAACCACCAAACCTTATATAGCACTTCTTCTCAATGTACTGACTCGGCAGGTACCTTGACCTGGTGACTTTGACCTATATTGTGCACTCCAGTGACTTTGACACATTTTATATTGATGTTCGGTATCTCCTCAAATATAAGACCTACAACCACTAAACCTTGCATAGTGCTTCACCTCATTGCACTGGCTTGGCAGGTACCTTGACCCGGTGACCTTGACCTATATTTGACACATTTTTCGTTGATGTTTGATAACTCCTCAACTATAAAGCTTACAACCACCATACCTTGCATTGTGCTTCTCCTTGATGTACTGAATTAGCAGGTACCTTGACCCGTGACCTTGACCTATATTTCATGCTCCAGTGACTTTTACACATTTTAATGTTCCATTATCATTGGGCTGTATGATACGAAAAGTCAGTGCTGAAGATATAGCCATTAGAGGGAATGGGACTGGCCTGGAATATATGTGCCCCACTAGGCACTTTGTCTACATTTTTTTCAACCCAGTTTTCCAAGTAAGCACTGCTAAGAATGAAATAAACTTATTTAATAACCACATTCTGATTGTGGCTCCTGTGACTTTTGCCCCAGCAGGTGCGATGACGCCTTCGCGGAATTCTTGTTATGATTACAAGTAATTGTAATCAAATACATTGCTAAACAGCCTGTAATCTTGATTACATTGAAGATTAAAATACGATTACAATATGGATATTTAAATAAAATAAGTCAGAAGGAATAGAATTGAAAAAAAAAATCATTTCTGGTATGACAACTTGACAAGAAACAAGAATATTGGAGATAATTATATTGATTTGTATACATTTAATGAGGGGGTGGTCGGGTGGTGCGAAGGTGTCGTGTATCTTATGTCACCGGGGCGTCCAACTGATATTGGCTTACAGTTGGGCAAGGCCTGCTATCCTTGTAGCAGGTAAGGGTAGAGGGGGAATTTTTTATTTCTTCTGTTTCTTCACTTTCATTCCTGTTCCTCTTTCTTCCCTGTTCCTCTCTTTCATCTCTTCGACTATCTCTTCTATCACTCTTCTCCCTTTCTCTGGGAGACGACACAAAATGACCCACAAGGGTTGACGTGTCGTTAAACCCCAACACAATCAATCAATATACATTTAATGACTTAATAACTCTGTATTGGTTTGTTTAAAACAATCAATACATCTTTGAGATAAAAGAAAATTAAAAAAATACATCTTCGAGATCAAAGGAAATTGAAGTTTCACACATGGATTAGCTGATATGGATTAGCAAATAAAGTAATTAAATTGGCAAACATTTATAGTCTTTTATCTATATATTTCTACGTTTTTGTTTGGATATAACATGGTTGTTTAACGGTGTATTATACTTTCGGACAGACAGATCAAGGCAAACATTGCAGATCCAGATCAGAATTGACTAATCCATGTGATAATGGTAAAGGCATGTGCCAAAAGAGGCATTTCAGGTGCAGCTTTGAATTTGTGCAGTCCCACCAGAGCCTTCACTGTCTCCACACATGTAATATGTAAAATGAAAATTTTAGTGTTTTTACAGTAACTTACTGACTTATATAATTTCATGTTTATTGTGTGCATGCTGTCAACAATGTCTCTCATGTCAGATGACCTACTGTAAAAGTTATATACATTTGGACAATTGTTAAGTGGCTAAAGTTGACCTGTCATAATTTATAGTTGGAGTGTGGTCTTGTCATATATATGTATTTCTGCATCTAAACAATGACATTTGAATTTGAAAGGATGTAGACCCGGATGTACTTTTCCTTCGTTGTTTGCATAGGCCTATTTATCAAGTATCCAAATACTTGAATTATTTATGGCATTTACTAAAACTGGCCCAATTATACCCTTCTGTAAAGTACCTGTGTTAAGTTTTGACATATTGCCTGAGGACATTGACAGGTTTTGAGCTGGTTCTTTCATACAGGCAAAGGACCAAATAAGAGGAGTAAATTAGTGATAATTCAGGGATAATTTTCTTATCTCTCAATGAAAACATATGTTGTGGTACTCATTTGAACCATCTGGATGAGACGGTTCAAATGAGTACTCACAACATATGTTTTCATTGAAAGATAAGGAAAATTATCCTTCAATTATCAGCAATTTACTCCTTTTATCTGGTCTACTGACAGGTAAAGCAATGTCCTAACAAAACGTATTCACTGCAAATTTTAAACTGTACAGCCCCGGGCCAAGATTGATTTTTTTTTTTGCCCCCACCCACCGCCATGAAGCTTAATAATGCTGCTTATGCAAATTAAACTTAATTATGACAGATGAAAACTTGATTTAATTCCATTGTTATTTTCATTTTTATATATCAATGCTTAAGATGAACAGCCTGACAGAATTATATTGCACCCCAGGGAGTACAACAAAAGCCAGGCACTATAAGTCTTTGAACCAGCTCATGGTACCAAGAGGAAGAGTAAAAAATAATCATATGTCATAGAAAATGTATAGTAAATGGAATATCATAAAAAAAATGAATATATGGTATAAAGAATATGAATAACATCTTGTCAGAAGATATAGCATGCCATGCATGAAGCTTTGAAAGAACAAAACTGATTATTAATTTAAACTAGAATTTTTTTAAACACGGAACAACAAGAAAGTAATTGTAATTGTAATCAGTTACATTGCAATGTAATTGCAATTGTAATTGATTACATTCAGGAAAGATGTAATTGTAATCTGTAATCATGAAATTACAAAGTAATTGTAATTGTAATCAAATACATTTGTATGTAATCGGTAACAGGTCTGTCTCAGGTTACCTGACCATGCCTGCGGCCTAATTTTTTACCACCAGCCCTAAAGTTTTTAAAGGATTTTTAGGGACTTCCATGTTCGGCCATATCATTTCCCTGTTGACTTCTGACAAAGTAAAATTATTTTCCAGCCTAGGTAGTTCCATCCATATTTTAAAAATCCATGTCACCTGAAACAAACATACAATTTTATTTGGCCGTAGTGATTCAAATATGTTACCATAACATGAACATGTGTATGTTTTCATGGATAATTCTAACACAACAAACCTATGTAGGTAATGGTAAAGAACATGTTTCATAGCAACAGATAAGGCGCTTTTTATCGCACCTGCTTGTAGCAGGGTGCGATATAGGCGTCCGATTTTCTGTCCGTCCGTCTGTCAGTCCGTCTGTCCGTCTGTCAACATTTATGTCAACGTTCGACATTTATGTCAAAGTTAGTATTCTAATCAACTACAAGACTAAACAACCATCAAACCTTGCGTGAAACATCTCCCTGACGTCCTAACTTTGCAACATAGGCGTCCACTTTTCCGTATGTCTGTCCATTCGTCCGTCCGTCTGTCAACATTTATGTCGAAGTTCGACATTTATGTCAAAGTTAGTATTTTAATCAACTGCAAAACTAAACAACCATCAAACCTTGCATGAAACATCTCCCTGACCTCCCGACTTTGCGACTTAGGTGCCCACTTTTCCATTCGTCTGTCTGTTCGTCTGTCCGTCTGTCCGTTTCTTAACAGTTCTGTTATGTCGAAGTTCAACATTTATGTCAAAGTTAGTATTCTAATCAACTACAAGACTAAACAACCATCAAACCTTGTGTGAAATATCTCCCTGACCTCCTGACTTTGCGACATACATGTAGGTGCCCGCTTTTCCATTCGTCCGTTCGTCCGTCCGTCTGTCTCTTAACAGTTCTGTTATGTCGAAGTTTGACATTTACGTCAAAGTTAGTATTCTAATCAACTACAATTCTACAACAACCATCATTCCTTGCATGACACATCTCCCTGACCTCCTGACTTGGCAGATATGTTGAACCAGTGACCTTGACCTATATTTTGCGCTCCATTGACTTTGATACAATTTACGTAGACGTTCCAGATCTTCTCAACTATAAGGCGTACAACTACCAAACCTTGCATAGTGCTTCTTCTAGATGTACAGACTTGGCAGGTACCTTGACCCGGAGCCGGCCTCGGTGGCTCAGTTGGATGCGCGTCCGACTGGAGACCAGGAGGTCGCGGGTTCGACCCCCGCCGAGGTCGGCAACATTCTTTTGTGGAGATTGATCATGAAATATTTTCTACGGTCATTCTCTCCCTTCCGCTGATTCAAAAAGGGCAGGTGTCAGTTTCTGGCGAAAGAATGTGCACAATACTGGTTAACCGCTTAGAGGACAAAGCCTGCCCAGTAAACGTGTGGTTAGTAAACTGACCGCGCTCGACATGACCCCATTGGGTTGACTGGGCCGTAAAACTTCAACACAAACAAACAAACCTTGACCCGGTGACCTTGACCTATATTTTGCGCTCCAGTGACTTTGACATATTTTGCGTCGACGTTCGATATCTCCTCAACTATAAGGCCTACAACCATCAAACCTTGCAAAGTGCTTCTCCTCAATGTACTGACTTAGCAGATACCTTGACCTGGTGACCTTGACCTATATTTTGGCTGCAGTGACTTTGACATAATTTACATCAACATTCCAGATCTCCTCAAGTGTAAGACCTCTAGCCACCAAACCTTGCATAGTGCTTCTCCTATATGTACTGACTTGGCAGGTATCTTGACCCAGTGACCTTGACCTATATTTTGCGCTCCAATGCCTTTTACACATTTTACGTCAACGTTCAATATCTCCTCAACTATAAGGCCTACAACCATCAAACCTTGCATAGTGCTTCTCCTTAATGTACAGACTCTGCAGGTACCTTGACTGGGTGACCTTGACCTATATTTTGCGCTCCATTGACTTTTACACCTTTTACGTCACCCTTCCATATGTCCTCAACTGTAAGGCCTTCAACCACCAAACCTTATATAGCACTTCTTCTCAATGTACTGACTCGGCAGGTACCTTGACCTGGTGACCTTGACCTATATTGTGCACTCCAGTGACTTTGACACATTTTATATTGATGTTCGGTATCTCATCAAATATAAGACGTACAACCACTAAACCTTGCATAGTGCTTCACCTCATTGCCCTGGCTTGGCAGGTACCTTGACCCAGTGACCTTGACCTATATTTGACACATTTTACGTTGGTGTTTGATAACTCCTCAACTATAAGGCCTACAACCACCATACCTTGCATTTGTGCTTCTCCTTGATGTACTGAATTAGCAGGTACCTTGACCCATGACCTTGACCTATATTTCATGCTCCAGTGACTTTTACACATTTTATGTCAACGTTCCATTATCATTGGGCTGTATGATACGAAAAGTCAGTGCTGAAGATATAGCCATTAGAGGGATTGGGACTGGCCTGGAATATATGTGCCCCACTAGGCACTTTGTCTACATTTTTTTCAACCCAGTTTTCCAAGTAAGCACTGCTAAGAATGAAATAAACTTATTTAATAACCACATTCTGATTGTGGCTCCTGTGACTTGTGCACCAGCAGGTGCGATGCCGCCTTCCGCGGAATTCTTGTTTCACCCTAAAAATGCTGATATTTTTCTTATTTCTCGATGAAAACATATGTTGTGGGTACTCATTAGAAGAGCCTCGGTGAGGCGCTTCTAATGAGTACCCACAACATATGTTTTCATCGAGAAATAAGAAAAATATGTGGATACCCCCTCTTATCTGTAGCTATGATGTTTTACTCTGCAACAAAGTCACTGGGTGGAAGATTATGGCACAAAGAGTTGTTTTTTGTTTTTTTAATGAAGTTTGACCACGTCACTTGTTTTTTCCTTGACATCAGGCGATGAAACATCTTTTTTCAGTTCAGATATGTGTACATTATAAAACAGATAAATTTATGCGTTACAGTCAAAAGGGTTGGGATTCCTGCATTTGGGATACTAAATTTAAAGGAAGCAACAGTATCTTTGTCAATTTTTAGCATTTCAGAATCGAAATGGATCAGCTCTAGTACTTGATGTGCTGAATGACTAATCGTAGTTTGTCAGTGAGTTGTAAGTAGCTAAACCACCCAGGCTATACACTCTTGATTTGATTTGCTTTACAACTGACCACCAAACTGTGATTTATTTCTCAAATCAATGAAAGAGCTGATCTATTTCTTAACTGTTTAAAAAAATGATAATAATAAAAAAAATGCTGAATGCCTTCTTATTCATGAATTACGTGTGGAAATATAATGTATTTCTTTCACCATAGCTCTAAAATCTAGAAACAAGATGAATTGTCAGACCCACAAGTCTAGATAAGAGTGGGTATCAGGTAAATATTTTTCTTATTTCTCCATGAAAATATATGTTGTGGGTACTCATTAGTACTCTACGAGGCACTTCTAATGATACACACAACATATAATTTCATGGAGAAATAAAAAATATTGACACTTTTGGATTGAAAAAAGCATCTTATCAAGAGCTGTGGTACTGATACTTTTTTTTTTTTTTTTTTTTTGAACGACAGAACCATACTTGTGTTTCCTGTTTAAATTTGACCACTGTCATGTATTTAAATACGAATTTTTCACTTATTTGGAACTAGCTAAAACCCAGAACTAGCCAAATTTCTTCACAAAAACATTTGTTGTGGGTGTTCATTAAAAAATGCCTTGACAGGATGCTTGAAATCAGTATGCACAACATATGTTTTTGTAGAGATATTTATAAGAAAAATATGTGGATACCAGGGAGTCCCGTCCAAATTAAAGCTATGAGGAATCATAAGCTACAAAAAAATGTACACTATTGTCTACTGATCCAGTAATTTTTAGACACTTCCACAGCAAATGGAAGTTATTTAACCCTTAAAGCGCCAGTCACAACTATTGTCGTCTGCTTTGTCATCTGCTTGTGATTTTAAGTCATTTTTGCGAACAGTGTGGACCTAGATCAGACTGCTCCTTTAGGATCAGGGTCCACACTGTTTGCCTGTATGCAAAAATAGGTTTGAAAAGTCTGCAAGTATATTCAGCAGACAACAAAAACAGACGACATTTTCAGATGCAGTTTTTCTTGGTGCTTTAAGGGTTAAATATGAGAACAAGTATGGTAAATAGTTAAGTTATTGGAATATAATGGTAAAACCAGTAGGATCTGATTAATTGGAAGACGATCTTGGTCTTTACTGTTTGTAGAATTTCCTGTTTGTAGAATTTCCTTATTTAAGTTCTTGTAATGTGTGGCATGCTTTAGACAGAAGACTTGTTAAGGAGGAGTATTTAATGATGATTCTGGGATAATTTTCACAAATTCTCCATAAAAACATATGTTGTTGTTGCTCATTAGAAGCACCTCGCCAAAGTGTTTCTAATGAGTACTGACAACATATGCTTTTACCGAGAAATAAAAATAATTATCCCATTTACTTTGAACCAATGATTGATTATGAAAGTCCAAACGATTCCCATCACTACAGTGTTTAGGTTTGCTCTAACCTAGCAGTCTTACCGTCATCTTGAAAACACTTTTCAAAGCATAATTAACAATGAATAAGATGACTTGCCTTTTTAATGTAATAGCAGAAAAGTATTTCTTTTGTTTGTATGGCATATTTTTGCTTCCATACAGTTGCTGACAGTGCTAGCTCAGAACGATAACCTTATACTATATTATTGCATAAAAAGCAGTGTCGCATGTTATTTACAGCCATGCATTAACCGGCGAAAAGCCATGTATTAACAAGGCAATTCACTCGCTGTTAATGCACGGCTACGCATCTTTCAATATGACCGTACCGGGGCCACAGATTTGCTGCTGTTAGGAGATGTGTACTGCATGGCCCTAGAACGAGCATAGTGTGTGGAAATTGCGTTCGCGAGACATAGGTGAAAAGGCGAAACAAAATAGTGCAAGAATAACACGAAATGTAGCAAATGTTTTCAGTTTTTATGCAATAATAGCGATCAAACATGGTTTTTCAATGCATTAACATTCACCAGGTCCCTTGGGAGGTGTTGAAAACCGCGGCCTTCGGCCGCGGTTTTATCCCACGGGACCTGGCGGATGTTAATGTATGAAAAACCATGTTTGATTCCTATAATGACAAACAAGATAGAGCAAAGTAGCGCCGGCCTCGGTGGCTCAGTTGGATGCGTCGTCCGACTAGAGACCAGGAGGTTGCGGGTTCAACCCCCGCCGAGGTCGGCAACATTCTTTCGTGGAGATTGATCATGAAATGTTTTCTATGGTCATTCTCTCCCTTCCGCTGATTCAAGAAGGGCAGTTGTCAGTTTCTGGCAAAAGAATGTGCACAATACTGGTTAACCGCTTAGAGGACTAAGCCTGCCCAGTAAACGTGTGGTTAGGTAAACTGACCGCGCTCGACATGACCCCATTGGGTTGACTGGGCCGTAAAACCTCAACACAAAGAGCAAAGTAGCATGTTTGGAAGCTGAATAGTGGCTGTAAAGGGAGGTGACTGTTGTTGGAAGGTTCTACTGTATATATAAATCTCATTGTTTTAGATTGAAAGAGTGGTTAGCAAAACAAGCTGACAAAGAGCGTGAGCGAGAACAGAGGCGCCAGGAGAGAATGGCTAGACGCAGAGCCATGCCAAACCACAAATTTGATGATCCAGTATATGACCAACAAAGAAATCTTCTTGCTGAAAGTCAAGAACAAGCATTGCTTGAAGGTAGGATTTAAGACTTCATAACTCCAGATGAGAGAGGGTAACAGGCAATTATTTTTCTTATTTCTCAAACAAACCCCCAAAAAAACGTATGTTGTATGTATTCATTTGAAGCACCACAGGGAATTGAGTACTCACAATATAGTTTTCACGATATGGAATCTGGAAGTGCAGTGAGAAAATTTACCTTTTGCCTTTTATTGTGTTGAACAGGGCTCTGGAAATTCTGAAATCTGAATCAGTCCAGCTGATGACGATGATGTCACCAGAGCCCATTTCACCCAATCCCCCCCCCCCCCCCCACCCCCCCCCCCCAAAAAAAAAAAATATAATATCACATGTCACGAAAACTAATGACAATTGGCAGTCTTTTAAATAATACACCTCAACTCCGTTATATGACGGAAGTCTGGGTATAACGAGCATGATCAAAGCTGGTTTCATCAATAAAATAGGTCAGGTATGTAAAAAGAAAGAAAGAAAGAAAAAAAAAGACGATTTTGTTGTTATTTCCACCTCCGCAGGGTTTTCCTAGATAACTATTTATAAACAACTGATTCCCATCTTGTATAAGCATGAAGACGACGGGAAACAGGAGAGACGGAACGAAACGACTTTCATGGACCTAATTAGGTCTAATAAAAAAGGCCTGCGCCACAGGCGGTTTTGCAGTTTTCAATGTTTCAAGATTTGACCAGACTGCTTAAATTTTAAGCACTGACCAATCTTGTCTAGCGCAAGTGGTGCATTACTTATTTTTACCGTGAAATCTGCCTTGAATTATACTCGTGTGTTACGCCCGTCAATAAAAAAAAAAAAAAATAAATAAATACAATGTAAATAAAAAAAATAAAATAAAATAAAAGAAGCAAACGATAATACCTAGATCAGATGTTGTATGCGACATCTGATCAGGACGTACACGGTTTGGGAATTAATTAATCAAAACTGGGACCGACAAACCGTGTTGATCAAAACAAAAAAGAAGAGGAAGAAAAACGGGTGAGTTCAAGTGATGCATTCTTTTATCACTCTCAGTTAAAGCGACCTTTGATCTTTTGGACAAGCGGATTGCACAGTCTCAATGTATTCACACGTGTCACACAAACGGATTAATTATCAGACTACTGTTACTGATGTTTCGTGTAAATTGCTTATTTACCGCACAAAGGACAGTGCAATGTTGATTTTTTGACAATGTTTGGATAATGACGTGATTAATTTGTGCTGCGGTAGGTTGCCGTTATTCATGTGTCTCCAATATACATGTCAAATGACTGTTTAGAGCCTTTTAACTACCATATCGCATTTAAAAGGTGCACGGACATTGTCAGTTTGGGAAGACTTGACCGTTTGTGAGTTTTTAGACATCATTGATTCTTGAAAATTGGTTGGTTGGGGAAAAAATGGGGTTCAAGGCACAAACCTGTTGGACCGATTTATTAGCTTTTTGGGATGTTTTAAACCGGTCCAGAATTCTTAATTTCGGTCCAGACCGGCTATTTTTCCTGTTTTCTGGAGCCCCCGTGTTGAAAAATTTTTGCCAAAAGAAACCCTATATTTGACTAAAATTAGCCTTTATAAAAACCTTTATTATCAACAGACCCTGTTAGAGAGCCTGTACATGTATATGACATCATTACTCCCATGCTTTTGGATGATACAGTGAGGATAGTGTGATCCCCTATATTTGCCTGATTGTCCATTACGCTATCTCTGATATACTGTTTACAGGGATTTCAAATGTTTACAAAGCTGGATGCCTTTTCCATATACTACACTGGTGCAGCACATTAACTTCTCCGTAAGGCCCTTTTGGGTGGGCAATAAATCAGATAGTTATAACTGACTATTTCATGTTTGTTTACATTGCACAGTTCTGCCAGATTGGCTGTGTGCATTTTACCATATGCTAGCCTTGCTAGGATCCTTCAATGTCATATTGACTTTTGGTCTTGACCACAGCACCAGGAATCAAAAGGTCATGAGGCAACATCATTTTATCCTCATTATTGTTATGACTTGTCTCCTACGCTGTTTCACAGACTTTGACCACGTTTACTATATGCCTTTCCCATGCACTAGGCTCACAGAATACCATCGATACGACAAAAATTGATAACCCGACAAAAATGATACCCGGTATCAATTTTTGCACATTGCGTACCAATTATGATAACAGGTTTTCGATGTTGCAAGGTTTTTTTTTTTCATTGTATCATACCATGCTGACTCCTGTATCAAGGTGAGCTGTTGTGATCACCATGTGTCTGGTGTCCATCATGTGTTGTCCATCGTCAACAATGTCTTTAAATGACATCTACTCTTAAACTTCTGAACCAATTTCCATCAAACTTTACAGTTACCAAAATTGCTGAACATATGGACGCCAGATCTATAGAAAAATTGTTAAATGACATCTTCTAGGTCAGTGGCCAGATTTCAAAAAAATTCCACAGAAATGTTTCACTCATTGCCTTTTTACCAAAATTGCTAAAATAGTACACTGAACAAGTAAGTAAAGACTTGATTTTATGAAGGTTACAAATTTAGATGGTCGCTGGAGCTTAAATAGAAAAATCTTTACACTACACCGCCTTCTAGGCCAATGACTACATTCGAATATAATTTCACAGGAATGATCCTCTTATGCCATATACCAAAATTGCTGACATGGTTCTTCTCCCTTTAACAAAATGGCTGCTAGAGCTAAAAAAAAAAAAAAATAAGCAACAGACCAGTTATCCAATTCCAAAATAATTTCACAGAATTGTTCCTGTAGTGCTTCTTTACCTAGATTGCAAAAAAATGGTTTCACTGTGCTGAACAAAATGACCACCAGAGCTTAAAATAGAAAAATAAAACTTTAAATGAGCTGTAATCCTAGGCCATTGATCCCATGTTAAATAATTTCACAGAAATGTTTCTCTAATGCACTTTACAAAACTGCTCAAATGGTCGGCTCAGCTAAACAAAAATGCCACCAGAGCTAATAATAGAAAATCTTTAAACAACATCTTCTCATTGGCCAGAGGCCCAATTTCAAACTAATATCACAAAAATATTCCTCTTATGCTCTTTGACCAAAATTTCTAATATTGTTATGCTCCACTGAACAAAATGGCCACCAGAATTAAAAACAAAATTGAAAACATCTTTAAATGACATCTCCTAGGCCAGTTGCAGGATTTCAAAATAATTTCAAAGAAATACACCTCTAATGCCCCTTTACCAAAATTTCTAAAATGGCTTTGCTCTGCTGAACAAGATAGCTGCCAGAGCTAAAAATACAAAAAAATCTTTAAACAACATCTCCTAGGCCTATTGCTTGATCTTAAAAAAAAATTCATAGAAATGTTCCTCTTATGCTCCTTAACCAGAATTGCTAATATTGTTCCACTACAATGAACATGATAGCCTTCAGAGGTAAAAATAAAAAGCATCTTTAGTCCACATCTCCTCTTAAACTAGGACACCATCACTTCTTCAAGCTATGTAACATCTTTGAGCTCAGGTGAACGATCCTGGGCCTCATGGCCCTTGTTTTAACCCTTCTCTTGCTGAACACGACATGCCCTGTCTTAGCAAACAGTGTAGATCCAGATCAGTTGGCTTCTGAAGAAGCCAACTGATCTGGATCTGCACTGTTTGCCATTAATTATGTGAATTTCTATCAAAAACCCGGATAAAGTAATCTGATTGGCTGGAAATTAGAAGTGGGTGTGGCATCTTAATTTATTCAGCAAGGCAAGGGTTAATACATTGTATGTATATCTGCCGAATGCTAGGCTGGTTTTGATTGAGGCTTGGACTGATATGAGCCAAGACATGAGAAAAAGGTGTCTCGGGGTAAATGCAAACAGTAAAGATCCAGGTCAGCCAGCAGAGATATATTGTCTTATCAGGAACTTTGCTATACTTTTGTTATCTTCTATAGTACCCAATGATTCTGTAGGCAGACAGTGAAGGTCCTGTTCAGAATGTGCAGATGCCCAGGCTGGTCTTGGCCCTCACTGTTTGCATATGCTCAAAGACACATTTTTGCATGGGGCAGCCCATATTGCTATACTGTCCAGTGCAAGCAGCCTCAAAGTCGTGGTCGTAGATGTAGAAATTCATCATAGAATGGGTAAGTGCATGTTAAGCAAGTGGTTGCGACCACTGACACTTGTTTTCATAACAATGTGCAAAACAAATTAAGATGATTGCTTTGAAAGTTTTAATAGTAAAATTCGATGTTTGAAAAATTTTAAGCACCCATTTTGTTTGTTTTATAGGGTTGAAAAGGTCACAGACAGCACCAAGCACATCGTCAGGTTCCGAGTGCAAGAAACGTAAAACTGAAGAACCAGTCCCAGGATCAAGTAAACAAAGAAAGACTACAGAATGGTAGGTAGCGGTTGTAGTACTAAAAATGTCTTTAGACAATTTCATAGGCATTTTGAATTGAGAAGAAGGTGTTCTGGTTATTTTCTACCCTTTCGTGTTCTATTAATTGTGCTTGACATGAAATGAACGGGGTACAGCTTTATTGTCTCTGAAAAAAAAAAAAAAAAAAATTTAGAATGTCACATGCTACAGTTTTGAAAGGCACATACAGGTAAATCATATGCTAGGAAGTTGAAATTTGGTATGCTACTCACCCAGACCCAAACCTACATTTCTGTGCTAGGATTGCCCCTGGGTCATGCCCTGGAGTGGAGCTAGGGGTCAAAATGTATAATAGATCAGATTGAGCATTTTTGGAATATTGTTGTTTAAATTTATGCATCCAAATGTTGTTGCCATATGAGCAAAGGGCAAAGTGTCGGGGCATTTATGTACTTTGGACATATGTCTAGTTTACTCTTTCTTTTTATGTCATTAGTTTTTGTTTGTGTTGAGGTTTTATGGCCCAGTCAACCCAAAGGGGTCACGTCAAGCGCGGTCAGTTTACCTAACCACACTTTTACTGGGCAGGCTTAGTCCTCTAAGTGGTTAACCAGTAATGTGCACATTCTTTCGCCAGAAACTGACAACTACACTTCTTGAATCAGCAGAAGGGAGAGAATGACCATAGAAAATATTTCATGGTCAAATCTCCACGAAAGAATGTTGCCAACCTGGCGGGGGTCAAACCTGCAACCTCCTGATCACCAGTCGGACGTGCATTCAACTGAGCCACCGAGGCCGGCTTTGATGTCATTGGTAAGCATGTTCTGTGATCGTGGCCCTTCCATGATATTTTCTTTCCGACTCAGTATACACATGTTCACATTACATAATTTAATTAATATGGTGAGTTTTTGCACTGTCTGTTAAGAGGTCATGTGGTTCTAGAATTGAAGCCATTGCATTGTTCCTAGATTGAACTCAAAGGCATACTCGTTTGTGAATGAGTACTTCAGTTTCTGTCATAACTAACTATAGCACTTGCCATAAAATATGACATCATTTGATATGTCCTGTTATGTGTAAGACATCACATTGCTGCTATCTATAGCCACTTGTATTTTGTTGCAAATATATAGCTTTTCATTTAAACAAAATTTCATTCCATTTTGGTCTAGACATTAAACTTGTCCAGTTTCTTTTGACACCTCAGATCGCAAGATAGGAGCTCGAATTTCCATCTGTCTGTCAACTATTTACATCGAGTCTAGCATTAAAGTGCATTTCTCTGCAGCAGTGATATCTAGGAGTGTCAAAATTGCAAAGTAATTGTTCTTGACATCTCTTAAACACCCAGGGAAACCCGATATCGGGATATCGGAGGTTGCGAGATTTCGGAGGTAAACAAATGATGTCATCCAGCGACAGTGTTTGTACTTACCCTCTTTTAATGATCAAAAAAGTGCTTCTGGAGGATAAGCAACGTAACCTATATTTTCTCAGTTGAATAGTTTAATATATGAAAATGGAATTTCAATATAAAGTATCCTCCTATTTATTCAAAATCACGTTTGAAAAGGAAATTTCATTGTTTTTCACCCAAATTCCATTTTCAGTTGTTTATAGCTTTTATCCTGTAAACCTTTTTCATTGAGTATGTATGTCTTTATAATCTTTAACATTTCTATGAATTATACAAGAAATAGCAGATGTGAAAAAATTACAAAAGTGGCAGATTTTTTAGATTTCTTTAGGGTTGTTGTCATATTTATTGGTAACAGGATGTCGGAGGCATGATGCAGGGATGTCGGAGGACAGATTTATATTGGTTAACGGGATATCGGAGGAAAGGAAATTTTGTGTTCTTCTTAAAACGGCTTCATCTATTCTGAAACGTGATCTTGCCTGGTTTAATATGTTGAAGACGATTACCTGAGGAGTGGCATGTAGCAAGCGAACAAAACGTTTATGCTGACTGGCAAAGAATAAATGAAATAATGTGCCATAGACTTATCAAGATAAAACATCAAGATAACCAGCCTTCATGAAGAAAAACCCCGGTAACAAACACGACTTCACATAGAAAAAGTGGGCATTGCAGGGCTATAAATCTTCTTTTTTTTCCTTGCTTCTGCTCTAAAATATGTATTGAGGTACTCTTAAGAACCATGTTGTTTCTGCTTTAAAACATAGGTTGCGGGTTATCGATAAAAACAAAAAATAATAATAATACGAAAATTAACAGTTTTCTTTATGAAAAGTTTGTATTTTTTAAGACATGAAAATTTCATTCTGCGTGTTTTCATATTTGTTCATCACAACGTTTTGTGCCTTTGGTGAGTTTCCAGGCCTATACACAGACTTTTGAAATGGAAGGGGCGGGTGTGTGAATTCCTGGCTATTCTTAAAGGAGACGCAGATGCCAACAAAATGCCGATGGGAGATGCAAAATTAAGGAATGTAAAGTGGTTTTCAGGCCAAACCTGCATGATTTTTAAAATAATTGGCCCGAAAGGGGTACACGTCTCGTTTCATCGTTTGGTCGGTCAGATACTCCATGGATTTTTCACTTACATTTAATTTAGGCTTAAAAACCCAGGCCCGTGGGTTTTGAAATGGGGATGGTGTGACCGTATGGAGGCGTGCAAATGATCAGAAAATGTCGATTTAGAGGCGAATTTTGATTAAAATCTGCTTGATTTTTTTAAAATAATTTGAATAATTTGTCCACAATGGGGGCTACGTTTGCCAACTCAGCCCCCCCCCCCCCCCCCCACCATCTGCTTGATTTTGAATAAATTTGTCCACCCCCAATCCCTCCCCCCCCCCCCCCCCCCTCTCCCCCCCTGCCACAAACGCGCGCGCACAGCGCGTATGGAAGAACACATTACAAAATCTGCAATATTTTCTATTGATAGCAAATGAAAATGACAAAAGTCTCCTCGATACAGCGCGATACAACTCATATAATTATTATATCACACTAGCAAATTTATGCGGTGAAGACCCCTTGCAAAGCTCACTTATATTAGGAAAATGGGATTACAGGGGAATGTGTAATTTCTCTGGCTGCTGCTTAAAAACCTAGATAAGCGTACTCTCCATAAAGATTTGTAGACAACAGAGGAGTTGAAAGCCCATATGGTATAGACTGGGACTCAGAGGTATGCTTCTTAACAGATTGTAAACATTTTAAAGAGCTCATCGTGTGATTATTATTATTATTATTATTATTATTTGTTGTTGTTGTTGTTGTTGCTAAATTCTAAATTAAACGACCCACCTAACACAGGTAATGCTCAAATATGAATGACTCAGTATAAGAAAATAGATAGATTATTGTAATTAGATATGCAAATGTCAGCCCGATTGACGAATAAGCACCTGTTGTTAACTTTATTATAGAGTTTTTGTTCTGATATTGGTGAATATTGTGCCGAGTTGGGATATTGCTATAAATAATTGATATATCATAGATTTACAGTGGTAACGTTATGTTTATTATTTCTGATCTCATGGCACTCGTTGGCACCACATCGGCGCTGCGGTTCTTAAGAGTTTCCAAAATCAACATTTCAGTCGAAACTTAGGTAGGAAAATATCACATTTCACATACAGAAAATCATTTTTGCAGCGAAAAGCTGTTTTATTGCATATTAGTTCTGAAAACGTATTGGCATTGGTTCTAGTAATATTATTACATTAAACTCTCCTTCAAACCAATCAAACCCTATTAAAATTGCTACAAAAAGAGACACTAGTATTTGCACACAGGCTTAGCACCATATTGTGCGAGCAGGTTTTAATTTATATTGCTTTTTTAGACAGAACTCACTCCGTCAATTTTCAGTGCCTCCGAAATCCGGCAACAGTCCCTCCGAGATCCACAGCATCATGTGTCATTGTACGAATGTACTTCCGAATATTCCGTTATCCAAAATTTCGCTAGTACTTGCTTTAAATTTCATCCGGTGGTGTTATTTTTTGTTGATAAACTGAAACAACTATGAAGACGGTCGAAGAAAAGATAAGTCCATCCTTGGGCAATAATAAACCAACATGTCATTTACCATGATCGGGCTGGTAGCCGTCGAAAAGGCAAAAAATGAGATGAAAAATAGATCATCTTGGTTCAAATGCCATTTTCACCTCCACAAAGTAGCTGAGAAAGGAAATATTTGCTTTAACATATTCATTATTATGTCTCTAGAACGAGCAACTCAGCTTTTTTATCAAATGACTAAGATATAAGCTATCAAAAATGGATAAGTACATACCCTGTCGCTGGATGACGTCATTTGTTTACCTCCTAAATCTCGCAACCTCCGATATCCCGATATCGGGTTTCCCTGGGTGTTAAAGCAAACACCAAGACCTGATGCCCTTGACTCAGATTTCGCTCTTGAGTGACTGTGTCAAGATTTTATGTTGAGAGTAGCATTATTCAAGTCAAGTCAAGCATTAAAGTGAGTTTCTCTGAAGCAGTGATAGCTGCGAGTGTCAGACATTGCATAATAATTGTGTCGACATACTTGTGAAGCACATACTGTGAAATGGTACCCTTGACCTAGAATTGGCACTCCAGTGACTTTGTCATGATTTACGTCAAGTCTAGCATTAAAGTGTGTTTCTCTGTAGTGGTGATAGCTTGGAGTGTCAAACCTTGCATAGTAATTGTCCTCGACATACTCTTCAAGGACATATTCTTCAAGCACGCACTATGACCCGGTGCTCTTGACCTAGATTTCACACTCCACTGGCTTTGTCATAGAGTCTGGCATTAAAGTGCATTTCTGTGCAGCCGTGGTAGCTGCAAGTGTCAAACCTTACATATTAATTGTCCTCAACATACCCTTCATGCACACAGTATGACCTGGTGCTCTTGACCTTGATTTCACGCTTGAGTAACTTTGTTGTGATTTATGTCAAGTCTAGCATTGAAGTCTTTTCTCAGTAGCGGTGATAGGTGCGAGTGTCAAACCTTGCATAGTAATTGTCCTCAACATATCTTCAAGCACACACTATGATTCTGCACCCTTGATCTAGATTTTGCGCTCCAGTGAATTTGTTATGATTTTACATAGAGTCTAGTGGCCGATGTCAAACCTTGCTTTGTAATTGTCCTCAACATTCTCCTCAAGCATGCACTCTGACCCGGTGCCTTGACTTAGATTACGTGCTCAAGTGACTTTGTCATGATTTTACTTGGTCTGGCATTAAAGTGAGTTTCCCTGAAACTGTGATAGCTGTAAGTGTCAAACCTTGCTTAGTAATTGTCCTCAACTTAATCTTCAAGCATGCACTGTGACCTGGTACCCTTGACCTAGATTTCATGTTCATGACTCCGTCATGATTTTACATCCAGTCCAGCATTAAAGTGTGTTTCTCAGTAGTGGTGATGGCTCCAAGTGTCAAACCTTGCATAGTAATTATCCTCGACACTCTTTTCAAGCGCGCACTATAAACCAGTGCCATTGACCCAGATTTCGCGTTGACTTTGCCCAATGCAGGTGCAACATCGCTTTCTGCCGAATTCTTATTTCTGCTTCTTTATGATCCCCTGCCAAAGGTGGAGGGATATTGTTTTGATGTTGTTGATGTGTCCATCCATCTGGTTATTCATCCATCCTCCAGAGCCTTAACTCTGTAACCATTGATCAGATTAGATTCATAGTAGGAATATCATAGGTCCAGATAAGGGAGGGTATCCGGTAAATATTTTTCTTATTTCTCCTCGAAAACATATGTTGTGGGCCATTAGAAGCGCCTCGGCGAGGCGCTTCTAATGAGTACCACAACATATGTTTTTGTGGAGAAATAAGAAAAATATCAATACTTTTGGATTGAAAAAAGCGCCTTAACTAGTGCTATGTAGGAGTAAAGGGTTGTAGTGTTGATGTGTCGGCATCCTGATATTTTCATCTGAATTGATCCATTTATTTTGGAGTTATTGCCCTTATATAGGATTTCAGATGTCGGAACAGGAGCCAATAAACAACCTTCAGCTGGGATACATATTAGATGAATTGGCTTTGTTTTACCAAAAGCCCAATATGTTAAGAAAAAATGAAGAGAAAGTTTAATGATATATATTCACACATATTTGAGACTCTCACGAATCCTTCAAGTCACTAGTCAGTAAAATGCTAGCTGTAACTTCTGTAATATTTTAGACTTCAGGATCACTAGCCAGTAAACTTCAAATCAACCAGTTTGGTAAATTGTAAATAAATTTGCTCCCAGGAAAGGGAAATCCCCAAATGCCATTGATACTGTGATACACTGTGTAGTTAATGAATTCTAATTCCTTCCACAGGCTGGGTATTGACATTGATAACCTCAGCGATCTTGACAGTGATGAAGAGAAAGATCCTGCAGCAAGTACTACAGTAAAACAAGACTCCAACGAGTCAGAAAACTCGAGTTCAGGTACAAGTGGAGATGAACAGAGTAGTCCCAGAAATGACAGTTCTGTGTGTAACCCAGTGACTGGTAGCAGTGAAAACATTCTTCATTCAAACAGGGAACTTGTAATAGGGTCAAGTGAACACAAACAGTTACATCAAACAGAATCAGGTGTGGTAGAAAATGTGAGTGACAAGCAGAACACATTATGTAATGTAGAAAATACTTCTGCAGACAGCTGTACGGAACAGATAACATCAACTCAAGACCAAGACAGTGAAAAAAATAAAAGCAAAGAGGAACCAAAGGTAAATTTAATTACCAAAGTTTTCTTTTACCGGTAAAAGAAGTTTATACACAGAAAATACACCACAACCTCTTTATAACACTACTGTTGGGGTCCATAGCATAAGCCGTGTTAGATAAACAACCGTGTTATATCCAAACAAAAATGTATAGATTATATTGAAAAATGACCATTTATGGTCATTTTTCAATATAATCTATACCTTTTTGGGATCCATCTTTGAACCGTGTTATATCCAAAACCCTGTTATAACAAACCGTGTTATAAAGAGGTTATAGTGTATTACTGAACTATCCATAGTTCCAGATAAGAGGGTTATCAGTGAATCAGTTGTCTAATTTCTTCATGAAAACATGTTGATATTCATATTAGAAGTGCCTCTCTTCTAGTGAGTACCATAACATATTTTAGTGAAAGATATTGACTAAGTAGATTTTTGCTGGATAATAGAGTCTTATCTGGAGCGATGAATATCTTGCCACAAGTAGATCAACTTATCCATAACTGTTTCAAAATTTTCACTTTTTTTTTTTTTTTTTTTTTTTTTTTTTTGTTGACATTTTTTCTTGGATAGAAACATTGATATTTCCCTTGTATTTATAGAAATCAAGAAATCTCAGCAATTTGCAAAATAATCTACACTGACATAAATTCAGCCAATGAAGCTATATGTTTACAATTATTTAACTGGCAGTTATGTAACTAAAATGACTAACATTTGATAACCCTCTAGAATACAAGATGAAATGCTTATGTCTTCCTTTTGGACTTTTCTTTTTCATCATTTTGATATAGCTTCTGATAAGATGCACCTTTTTTTTTTTTTTTTTTTTTTTTTTTTCCAACTCCAAATTAATTTATATTTTTTGTTATTTTCTCATCAAACTGTGCATTGTGGATGCACATTACAAGCCATGCCAAGGTGATTCTGATGAGTATGTTTTCTTGGAGAATAATTCACTGGATACCCCTTTTATCTAAAAATGTGTTGGACTTCTATTTTATGGGCTGTGTCAAGCATAATAGTGTCTTTGAACATGTGCAAAATGCACACATTCAGATCATGACACAGATTCAGATCATGCTGTGCATGCCTAAAGTATCATCCAGGGCTCAGTTGTTCAAAGCATCATTAGCTTAACGATCTCATAAGTGGTCAAAATGTTACCTGTTCTAGTAAGTACAATATCTAATTCACAGGTATTTTTGCTGAAAAAATTGTGAGTAGCTTTGAGTAGCTTTTGCAAATGCAAAAGCTACTCACATTTTTTTGGCAAAAATATTAGCATATATGCCATATTTAATAATCAAAGTTTTAATGATACGTTAACTAACGACATCGTTAGTTTCGAATAACTGGGCCCAGCCTTTGCTCTCCATTCATACTTTCCATAGTATCCAATGATTCTGTTAGCTGACATTGAAGGCCCTGATCAGACTGTGTGGATGCCCAGGCTAATCTGGGCCTTTGCTGTTGGCATATGCCTGAAGACATTCCGCATGTCGCAGCCCATAGCTCTTGATAATGCATTTTTTTTTTTTTGTCATCTAAAATAGGTGGGTATTTTGCTTATTTCTCTATGAAAACATTGTGATGCTGATTAGAAACAAGATCATTTTGGAAATACTTTATAGGTTTTTTGGTTTTTTTTTTTTTTATCTAAAACTGGTATGATTTAAAAAGCGGAATTGGAAAAGTCTTAATTTCAAAAAAGAAGAACATGAAGAAGTAATGTATTTTTGCAGTTAAACAGTATTCCAACAGTATGCCTCATCATTGAAAAAAAGAAGAGGTAACCAATTTTCTAAAGGTAACTAAACTTTTTTTTAATAGTGAGGAGGGCTAAATTAATTTGAAATTGATAGTCAGGTTTATTTTCTGTCCTAATTTTTAGGATATTTACTGTCATGCCCAGAGATTGGACTAGGGGTCAAAATGTATAACATATCAGATTGAGCATTTGGAAAATATTTAAAATTTATGCATCCAGATGTTGTTGCCATATGGGCAAAGACAAGGGTGAGGGCATTTGTGTACTTTTGACACATGTCTTGTTCCAACTGTTATTACTCATTAGAAGTGCCCTGGTGCCCACAACATGTTTTTGTGGACTCAGGCACTTCTAATAAGTACACACAACTTATGTTTTCATGAAGATGTAAGAAAAATATTGTGCAGATACACCTCTTATCTGATGTTATGACATTCTGTTATATCTTGTCTGGGTCTACACTGTTTGCTCAGGTTTGTCTGTCTGTCTGATTACTTACATGTAAAGTAAATACAATAACCATGGCTCCAGATAAGGCATTTTTTTTTTCAACTGAAAACTCAATATTTTTTCTTTTTCGCTGCACAAAAACATACGATGTGAGTACTCGTTAGCCCATTGTAGACTGAATGAACTCCCCCACTCTGTATATTGGAAGATTCTAACTTCGATTTTAGGTATGTGAGGCTATGTGATTTCTATATTCCTACAGAAAAAATGGTTGAAATATTTTCACACAGTGGAGACCCTGATCAGACCCGTGTTCTGTGGCATCTGATCTGGGTCTGCCCTGTTTGCCAATAACCTTTTTTGGGTCTCCAGACTACAATGGGTTAGAATTCCCTGGCCAAGGCACTTCTAATGAGTACCCACAGCTTGTTTTTGTGCAGAAATAAGAAAAATACATTTTGGATACCCCCTCTTACCTGGAGCTATGAGTAACAGTCAACATGCATTTTTGATCTATTACAGACTGGGCCTATCAACTTAGAGACTATATCAGCTGCTGGAGAGCTGCTAGCGTATGGGTTAGACCCACTGAAACAAGAACTGATGAGCCGGGGACTGAAATGTGGAGGAACACTAGAACAGCGAGCAGAGCGATTGTTCTCTGTAAAAGGATTGAGTAAGGATGAGATAGATCCTTCATTATTTGCAAAAAATGGTGGAAAGAATTTAAAGAAGAAAAATTGACTGCTTCTTGTGTGAACATATGAGGCCCATCAAATGAAAAATTGTCTTCAAGCGTCTGTGGCTTGTGCAGATTCAGATCATCCTGCATGTCAGCAGAGGCTGATTAAGGCTTGATGTATCCATTGATAGATTCTGCAATATCCAGCAAGTTTGCAAACATAAAGGTGCTCTTTTTTTTTTTTAACCAAAAAGTACAGGGCCCAGTTGTTCAAAAGTGTCGATGTCATTATTTGATGTATTGTTAAAATTTTATTCATAAAATATGGCATATACCCTCATATTTTTACTGAAAAAATGAGTAGTTTGCAAAAGCTATTCACATTTTTTTCAGCAAAAATAACTTGAATGTACTTGCTGTACTTACTAGAACAGTTAACATTTTGTTCCACCGTTTAGCATTTTGATCCCAAACAAGCTCGTTAATCTAACAATGCTTTGAACAATTGGGCCCTGATATTTTCTTGTTTCTTATTTCTCCATGAAAACATAGGTTGTGGTTACTCATTAGAAGCACCTCAATGAGGCTTTTGTGGCAAAATAGAATAATACTCTGAGAATCCCTCTTATCTCGAGCAATGAGATTGAAAGGCTCTGAAGCCTCTGGTCTTAGTGAATGGATGTGCAGTTCATCTTGGCTTTCACTGTCTGTATATGTCTGAAGACACCTTTTCTCTGTATGGCTTATATAGGCAATTATTTTTACTTTTTGTGTTTTTTGGGGTCAAGTTAATGTGCAACTGCCATATTTTATCCTATGTATTTAGGCACATAGCCTCAGCAAACAGTGGAGACCATGATCAGATCTCTGCTGGGCTCGGTGGCTCAGTTGGATGCGCGTCCGATTGGTGATCAGGAGATTGCAGAGTCGACCACCGCCGGGCCGGTAACATTCTTTCATGGAGATTGGATCATAAAACAGTTTCTACAGTCATTCTCTCCCTTCCACTGATTCAAGAAGGGCAGTTGTCTGTTTCTGGCAAAAGAATGTGCACTATGCTGGTTAACGGCTTGGCGGACTAAGCCTGCCCAGTAAAAGTGTGGTTAAGCAAACTGACCGTGCTCTCAATGACCCCATCATAAAACAGTTTCTACAGTCATTCTCTCCCTTCCACTGATTCAAGAAGGGCAGTTGTCTGTTTCTGGCAAAAGAATGTGCACTATGCTGGTTAACGGCTTGGCGGACTAAGCCTGCCCAGTAAAAGTATGGTTAAGCAAACTGACCGTGCTCTCAATGACCCCATCATAAAACAGTTTCTACAGTCATTCTCTCCCTTCCACTGATTCAAGAAGGGCAGTTGTCTGTTTCTGGCAAAAGAATGTGCACTATGCTTGTTAAGGGCTTGGCGGACTAAGCCTGCCCAGTAAAAGTGTGGTTAAGCAAACTGACCGTGCTCTCAGTGACCCCATTGGGTTGACTGAGTAGTAAAATCTCAACAAAACAACTAACAGCGTCTGCACTCTTTCATTTTCATATTTATTTGCAGGGGCAGTCAGAGGGGGTTTGATGGGGTTCAGTTGACTGCCCTTGACTCTAAAGTTCATTTTCATGGGAAATTTTGGATAAATTCGGGGTACTGTATTTACCCTAAATATCCAAATCCCTTATGTTTTACCTAATACTTCTCTTCAACAAGTCAGTTTTACAACATATGAATTAGTGTAACTAGATGAGTGGCAAACAGTGTAGAACCTGATCAGATGCCTGATTCTATGGCATCTGATATCTGCAGTGTTTGCTCAGGCCTGTCTTTCCGAATAGGTAGAGAAAGTGTGGTAATTTGATCAAATCGAACCCCCTCGGAAACAATTCTTGATACCCACCCCTGCTTATTTTGATATTTATTAAACGTCCATTTAACTACAAGGAAATGTGTTTAACCTTTACTACTCTCTGGGCTTTCAGCAGATGACAAAGTGGTGATATTTTTCCCAGAAAACAGGATTTTACATTTCATGCAAATTGTCTCCATTTGCATGAAATGTCAAAACCTGTTTTCTCGGGAAAATAAAAAAAAAAATATATCTATGTGTCGTCTGCTAAAAATTTTACCCAGAGTGCTAAGTGTTAAAATGTTGACAGAATGGCAAACAGTATGCTAAATACTGATTAAACTTCATTTACATGCAAGTTCATCTGATCTACATTTCCCAAGCCCATCTGTCTGAACATTTTGGATAATATAGGACTTGTTTGGGACTTGTTTGATGATAATTCTGGATTTTTTTTCCTATTTCTCCATAAAAATATATATTATGGTTACCTACAACATATGTTATTATGGAGAAGGGAAGAAAATTATCCTAGACTTATTACCAAATACTTCTCTTATGAGTTCTCTTGGTTAATGCTGAGCACCCTGGGTAAAATTTTCAGCAGACAACATTTTGAAATATTTTTCCTATTTTTGCCTCAGAAAACATGATTTGGCATTTCATGCAGATTGTCTCCATTCATTTCATTCAAATTGTCTCCAAATGAAATGCCAAGTCCTGTTTTCTGGAAAAAAATAAAAAAATATATGTCCTCAATTTGTGGGGTGCTGAATTTGCCAAGCCAGTGGTAAAGGTTACCAGGTAAGTACAATACTGTGTGGTTCACAGCATAAGAAAAAGGTCTTTATGCGACATGGAAAAGCTCAGATCAGCCTGTACAGCTTGAAAGTTGACAACCCTCTGTTAGTATTAATGTATTGAGCTTCTTTTAGAATTTGATAACCTTTTAATGCCCCGCCGCAAAAAGTGGAAGAGGTATTTATATTATACCATCCAAAATTTTGAGAGTCCATCTGTCTGTTAGCACTTCATAATTTCATGTCCACTTCATTATGGTTTGAGATATTTTCACAAAACTTCACACCAATGTAAAGCAACCTGAGACAATGTGCAGAACACATAAACCATAACTCAGCTTTGCTTACTTTCGGAGTTACTATCCTTTGAACATTTAACATATTCATTTCTACCATGTATTCGTTTCCGCTCCATAATACCATTTGTGATATTTTCATGAAACTTTACACAAATGTAAAGCACCATGAGAGGATGTGCAGAACACATGAACTGTAACTCTGGTTTGCCTACTTTTGGAGTTATTCCCTCTTGAACATTAAACATAGTCATTTGACATTTCAACTGGGATATTTTCATAAAATTTCTCACAAATGGTAAAGCACCATGAGAGGATGTGCAGAACATAAGAATTGTAGCCCTGATCAACCTACTTTTGGAGTTACCACCCTTTAAACATAGTAAATATTGAAAATAGCCATTTCTACCTACTCATGTCAGCTCTGTAAGTTTGAAACCATTCCAAATATTTTGATAAAACTTCACACAAATGTAAAGCATCATAAATTGAGGTGCAGAACACAAGAAATGTAACTCTGCTGAACCTACTATTGGAGTGATGGCCCTTTGAACATTGAAAATAGTGATTTCTGTAATATATGTGCTTGCTCTGTAACTTGATAACTGCTTGAGATATTTTCTTGAAACTTTATGCAAATGTATATCTCCATGATATGATGTGTAGAACACAAGAACCATAACTCTGAATTACCTGCTTTTGGAGTTACAGCCTTTGGACATTGTAAATAGTGATTCCAGTCATACATTCATGCCTTTTTTTTTTTTATAAAAAAATGTAAGCAAGATAACATGACATGTAGAACACAAGAACCATAAGTCTGGCTTAATTACTTTTTAAGTTATGGGTCTTTGAACATTGAAAATAACAGTTTCTGTGATATACTTGTAAACTTTACAAGAATGAGATGCACCATTAGGAAATACACAGAAAACGAGAACTGAAAGTCTGGTTTACTTACTCTTCGAGTTATACCCTTTGATTATTGAAAATAGTCATCTCAGTCAGGGGTCATCCTAGAGCTTTCAGAGAGAGAGAAGTTTTGCGACAATTTCAGAATTTCAGGGAGAAGTTTTGGTCCAAATTTTGGATTTCCCTATACATTCTATACATTTTCACTTCTGCCTCAGCTCAAGATAGGGAAAAGTCAGCCAGCTTAGGGAGCCTTTTTCTCCCAAATTGCCCTCTAGGATGACCCCTGCTCACATATATTTGTGTTAACTTTATTTGGGGAAAGACTAATGCAGCTTCCCTTTAATTTCATTTTTGAAAGAGTTATGGCACTTGCTTGATGTAAGTGCAGTGGCGGGGTATGGTGCAGTGCTTGCAGCACTTTTATTGTACTTTCTTTTTCACTGTTAGATATTTTAAATAGAACAAAATCTAATCTGATCAGCTGCTTGAATAGGTTTTAATCAGTAGAAGTGGCCAGGTGGTTAGCGCTCCTGACTTCTGATCACAAGGTTGCGGGTGTGAATCCTACTGGAGGCATAATTCAGCTTATGACTGTAAGGCGCCTCATTGTACAGTCTTTCATCATCATCTTTCTGTTGTCTCAGTATGACTGAAATAATATTGAAAGGGACATAAAATGCCAAATCATCATCATTATTATAATCATCTGCTTTGTTTCCCACCAAGAAATACAAAAAGGAAGAAAAATAAAAGTTTTAAAGCTGTCTGTTTGTGTCTGTTGTCATTGTAATGCTTAACTCTATCATTCCCGAGTTTCTGAAGTGGACTTCTCTATCCTAGAATTTGGACATGTCCACTGATGCAAATAGGGGTTTTAGTCTATCATCAACAAGTAGCAAAAGATGGCAACAATTGGACACCTGACGAACAGTTAGCAGAATGTATAAATATAACCCAAACTCCAAATAACCTTCACAGATGTTTTTGCCATAGGTTTCATCCTATGCATACATAGTTAACACAAACACCTACTTTGTTTGAAGTTTATAAAATGTCCCTAACTGATTGGAAATACATGTTGTCTGAGACCTGAGGAGAGTAAGTCCAAAGTGCACAGGCTAACCTGGCTGAATTTCAAAAACAATCAAACTACCCCAGCTTTTATTTATGTCCTGATACACAGCAACTTTGATGATGCTTTGATCAAAAATAACATGCTAGGATTTTCCTATTATAAGCCTGGGAATTTTTTTAGAAGCTCAAGGGCAGCTAACTCTGTAGTCAATGGTTCGATCTGACCGAAATTTGGTCTCGTCCAAGAATTTATGCATGTTCTCGTTACCTGCAAGTTTGAAAAAGGATAAGATCAAAAGCAACCAGGAAAAGGGTGTCTCTACATTTTCTCTAATACAAGGGTGACAACTTACGTCATAGCAAGGATATCGGAACCACTTGGATAGTCGCCATATTGGTGCGAATAAGGTAAATAAATTGCTTCAAACTATGCGTCTACATAACGATTATACAGAAGACATAGTTTAGCTGGTGACAGTAAATATTTTCGCCCCACTGGTGAATGAGTTTTGCCTAGAAACAATGTTAAAGCTTCAAACACTTCAACAAAGTGATTCGTATCGGTACTGTCAACGCATGTTTTGCACTGACGTCGAAAACACTTTTGATCAAAATTACTTTCTGTAGCTATTTTACTCGATTTGCCTGTTGTGATTTGCAAATATTACCTTTGTGGTAAAAGAAGCAATGTTTCTGCACATGATTAAATGTGAGATATTATTTAAAAGCAAAGAAATGCTTTGAACGATGTCGTAAACACGTACGATGGCACCGATCTCGAACACACATATAAACAAAAAAAACTGATACCATGTAAAAAAGCTGTTACTCCCTTTATAAAATCTTTAAGAAACAGGACTGACGCATATGTTTGCTTATTCTTGTCTTGTAGGCCACTCAACCCTGTAGTTCAATGTTTCGTTCGTCTTTTTTGTACATAGTGAACTAATGAAATTCGACTGGTGATTTGGCCCCCGTACGCTCATAAATTAAATTACGTGAAAAAGCTGAGAGTGTGCCTGAATATCAACAAAGCTCACTGTAGATGTTTGGTGAACTTCGTCACAGCTGTCGTCTTTTAGATGATGTTACAGTAGCTCATGCTTTCTCTTTTGTTTCACAGACATTCTGATTAATTATTCTGACTATATAGTAGTACCGCGCCATGCCGACACATTATGTTTGTTTAAACATATTTTATTGGCTAACAAGAGCGAAAGGGTTGGACCATTATGGTTGGAACACGATTATTGTGGCTGATAGGTACTACACTGTTAGCTTCAACGTGTCGTTAACATCCTGTTGTGGTTTTCATTTATTTAAGAACGATATTACCACTTTAGTAGCAGTCGCAACTTACATTACCTTTCATAATTAATCGCCATAAAACTCATTCCCGCTACAATTAACGATTGTGTCGAAGTAACGCGGTAGCATAAGACGGCATTTCAATGACACGTTAATTGCTGTGGCAAAACAGGACACCATAGTTACATTGTATATTAGCCGGACTGCAGGATACAAAGAAGATGATAACTAGCTACACGTCGTTGTGGCCAACAGTGAGAAAACAGTGGGTCAGTAAAAAGGGTTATCAATAACACTTGTTTGTTATCTTACATGTAAATAAGGCACCACGCTATCCTGTAATTTAGTCGTTGGTGGTCATGTCTGTTTGACGCAACCCTCATTTCAATATGACGCTCGTCTTAGCAAATGAATGCTATTCGTCAAAACGATTTCTACATTACGGTTAAACGTTAGAAATCGTCGGAAAATATGCAGGAAATAGGCATCTACAGGGTGTCTCATAATATCTGATACCATTTTCCGAGGTAGAAATTTTTCCTATGAAAACGCTTTATATATCATTTTAAAGCAGGAATATTTAAGTCCTAAATGGTAGGTATTTAATAACATATATTTTTTCATCTGTTCTAAATTTCCCAAACGTCCGGAATTTTTGCGCATTTTTGAGTAGACGTCAATTTGTGCATATTTTATGTTCATATTATGACTTACATTTCAGACAATCAGTCAATGGTCCACGTACAATAAGCCATTCCTTTGTATTCTCTGAAATATTTTAGTCCAGCTACTCCAATAGATATTAGAGTATATTGCCTGCAGTTTCCTTACTTCAGTTTTAGGAAAGAAGTTTCGTTTGAAATGGGAGAAGTTCAGAAACGTAAGGCAGGATATTGACGTAAATTGACCAGAAATTGACATCATTTCGAATATGTGCAATATTATTGAACGTCTGAAAATTTTATAAGCGATAAGATATTATCTAGTAATACCTTACCTGAAACACTTATATATACCTGCTGTAAAATTATATAAAACCCGTATACCTCATTTATGTGTACCATCATTATTAGTACAAGTGCAGGTAGAAAATCATTCAAGTTAAAAGCGTGTTTTTCGTGTAATTACACCACAAAACTAATCAATATGATTCATAAATCAACAAGAGATGGATTTTATGTAAGATAACACCCTCGTAACAGTACATTCTCCCCCAATAAAGGCCTCGGCACCGCCTAGGTTTTTATTGCGGAGAATGTACTGTTACTCGGGTATTATCTATTACATATTACATATTACGTGCGTCAACATGTGCTTTCATAAAAATGGTATAACGTCGGTAAATGGTAGCATATATTATGAGACACGACGTTATGACACTACTTAACGCGGCATTCAAGTAATAAGTCACGTTATTATATGCCCCACTTAAAATAACCATTAGTTTTTAGTGAGATAATTTTCTTACCAACGATAGTGCTGATATGACCTTTTCATGTTTTAACAGTGATGATATTACTTTTGCAGTGACGTCACCGTAACGTTGTCACCATCCAATCAAATTACAAAAATGTATGGTTCGATGTCACATAACGTGAGATGACGTCGTCAGAACGTCACGTGACAGCTTGGTGTATTCTTATGCAAATTAGTTTAAAACGCTTTACTTTTGTTTTAATGATAAATTATTGAAAAAGGTATGTAATAAACAAAATATTTAACAGTGTTTCCTTGATATGAAAATTATTTCACTCAGGAATACTGCGTACTCATTGTTTACCGAATCATCACCACTCGTTCGTGACATTATTTTCATGTCAGGAAAACACAGTTAACAATTTTCTATCTACCAACGTAGTGCGAGTTGGATGGCGCCGCATGCAAACATATACATGTACTGTCCACGTACACAGCAAATACTTTGAAAAACATAAACAAAAACATGCAATATTTCCGTTCTGTATCATGTGAGAATGTAAATATTTGGCTGATTTTACACATATTGCTGCAGATGGGGAACTCATTTATTTTTGCTATGTCATCGCGAATAAATATTTAGTAATTAGCATGCCAAAACCGTGGCGTTCATCAGCGATACAACACGGTAAGCATATTTCTTTAGCAACCTTGCGTGGAATTGGATGAAATCAGGCCACAGTATGAGTAGACAATATATTCACGATATAAAGCTCTATATTTGGCAAGTTGGGACCGGGACGTTTTTGTCTGTTACTCACATGCACCTGTTGGGCTGGAAGAGTATGACCGATATCTGTGCCGTCATGAATGTTTACGATATCAAAATTGGCATTTGAATGCTCTAATCAATTTTCCGTCTGAAAATCATGGTTATGAAATCGAACTAGGGACAACTGTTGACTAAAATAACACAAATATCAGTAATATTGGTGCTATTAGCTGTAAAAATACGTTTTTTGGCAAAAGTGCACACTATATCTCTGCTAAAATCGTCCTCGTGTCTCCCACCTGTTCGACTTTGTCGAGGTGTTTACAAAATCAGCGGCATTTCTGGACTCGATTGTTATATCTGCTGTCCAGGTTTGTTGTCAGGCACCGACTAAACTGTTTAGTTTTGGTATACATTTATTTGTATTATTTTACGAGCGGAAAAACTTACTTTGCATTTCAAATATGGCGGCCGTTAAAATGGTTCCGATATCCGTGCTATGACGTAGGTTGTTACCCCTGTAATAAGTCTTTCATAAGTTTTTTTTTTTCTTTTATAAGTCAATGGGGGCTTTCTGTGGCCATGGAAACCTTATTAAACCTTTCCCGCCCCCCGCCCCCCCCCCCCCCCCCCCAACCCCAATGATGCTACACATAAAATTTGATCAAGATTTGGCCAACTGGCTTCAGAGATATTCAAGTTCAAAAGTGAGAAAAATAACTCGAAAGTGAGTAGTCAGATCCGTTCCTAAATTATCTCATTCAAGTTTTTATGCTTGTGCCGGTTAACAGCAACTTTGATGATTAGATAAAATTTGAACCAGTTAGCAGAGCACCCTTTTCCCATTTTAAGTCTATGGGAAAAATTTTAGACCTCAAGGACAGCTAACTCTGAAGTCAGTGGTCCGATCTGGCAGAAATTTGAACTTCAGAGATTTTATGCATGTCCTCGTTACCTGGAAGTATAAAAATGATCAGATCAAAAGTAATTAAGAAAAGTTATTATAAGTCAATGGGGGCTTTCTGTTGCCATGGACATCAGAGTTTTGATCTAACCTGCAAGTATAAAAACGATCAGATAAAACCATTTTCCCCATTATAAGGCAATGGGGCTTTCTGTTGCTATGGAAAGCAGCATTTTGATCCGATCAGCTCCAACACCTAATGCTGCCTTCTCCTTTCAATACCACTGAAACAGTATGATTCTAATTATACCTTCGACATACGAAGTATGTGGGGGTATATAGTTTTCGCTTTTCCGTTCGTTCGTACGTAAGTTCGTTCGTTCGTTTCGTCTTTCCGTCACAGGGTCAAAGTTTTTGCGTTAAAGTTTATAAGACCTCATATTTTGAAGACCCTTTGATTGATTTAGTTCATATTTGGCATGATGGTAGATATAGATCTAAAAATTTTATTAGCACCATCCCCACCCCGGGGGTGGCCTTGGGGTCAAGGTCACGGACTTAGAAGTTTTGTAAAAAAAAGTCACAGGGTCAAAGTTTTTGTGTTAAAGTTTATAAGACCTCATTTTTTGAAGACCCTTTGATGGATTTAGTTCATATTTGGCATGATGGTAGATATAGGTCTAAAATTTTTATTAGCACCATCCCCACCCCAGGGTGACCTTGGGGTCAAGGTCACAGACTAAGAAGTTTTGTAAAAAAGTCACAGGGTCCAAGTTTTTGTGTTAAAGTTTATAAGACCTCATATTTTGAAAACCCTTTGATGGATTTCGTTCATATTTGGCATGATGGTAGATATAGGTCTTAAGTTTTTATCAGCACCATCCTCACCCCGGGCGTGACCTTGGGTCAAGGTCAAGGTCACGGACTTAGAATTTTCATTAAAAAAAGTCAAAGTTTTTGTGTTTAAGTTTAAATAGCTATATCATCAAGACCCTTGAGGAATTTCATTTATATTTGACATGTTGGTAGATATCGGCCTAGCATCTTTCTCCGCATGATCCCCACCCTGGATGTGACCGCCTACAGGTCAAGGTCACGAGCTTAGTATTTTCATATAAAAGTAAAAATTTTCGCGTTTAAGTTTATATAGTGTTATATAACAGGGTGTTCAATTATTTTAAGCATCATGTTTACTATGTTTCCATAAATAGCTTTATTTACTATGTTTCCAAAAGTAACTTTCTAGAACAACATGTTTACAATAACATGATGTTTACGTCCTTGATTCTGGACTGAGTTGTTTTTGGAATGTCATGGAAGATTTAGAAGTTTCTTGATTGGAACTGGAAAGTAAGAGATGCTTGTAGTAAATTCTTTTTCTAGAACCTTCTTTGATATTATATAAGGAGAACAGATTTTCATCTGGGCATCTTTGTATACTTTCACTGGAAATTATTCTATACTGGATTACTTTAATATTTTATTCATTCTGGACTTAAATTCTGAATTCAGGAACTTTAAATTGTGGGATCAGAAACTGATATTCAAAGGATTTGTTTTATAAATTCTCGTGGATTATTTAAGAGGGACTTTGTGACATAAACTTGAAAGGTACTGTCTACTTACATTCTTTTGTTTTGAATCGTGTCTCATTTTTTTGTGAATAAATATTGTTAATAATTAAAGCTTGTTGCTGGTTTCACTTTCATTTCTTTCTCGTTACACCTGGCTCGTAACAGAAATTGGGGGCTCGTCCGGGAGCGAACATTTTCTTGAGCTAAAACAAGCTTAAGCTTTTTAAAGAAAACAAATATTGATTTTTAAAAAAAAAAAAAAAAAAAAAAAAAGTATTTATTTGCTATAAAACAAGTACTGAATTTTAAAAAAATTCAGTAAATATAAAAATCTTTATTTTATAAAAAAAAAAACAAGTATTGACTTTCAAAAAATGTAAGTAAATAATAAAAAAGCAAGTATTGACTTTTGAAAAATATCAACAAATAAACTCTGATTGATAAATTTACTTGATAAAACCAGCAAAAAGCAATCATGTCATTTGACCTTCAAGCTTTTATTGCTGCGCCTTCGCAGGAGCTGTTAAATTTGGCCAAAAAGTCAGATTTGTTGGATATTGCTGCTCACTATGAATTGACGAACGTCAACGTCCATGTTAAAACAGGAAATAAAAAATGTTTTGGTCCAATTTTTGGTTGATAAGGAATTTCTTGATTCTTCTGCTTTGTCTCTTGTTCTCGTTACACATACAGGTTTGCAAATGCGAGAGCTTGAAATTCAGAAGCAAATTGAGTTAGAAAAATCAAGATTAGAGCAGGAAAAACTTAAAATTGAACAAGAAAGACAAATGCAGAAAGAAAGACTGGAAATGGAAGAGAGGGAGAAAGACAAAGAAAGACAAATGCAGATAGAAAGAGAAAAATTAAAATTTGATACAGAATTAAGAATGAAAGAATTAGAAATGCAAAACATGACGGTAAAACGGCAACCTTTAGAGTCTGGCGTTCATTTTGACATTACCAAACACATCAGATTAGTTCCCCCTTTTCAAGAAAAAGAGGTTGACAAATATTTTCTTCATTTTGAAAAAGTAGCAGAAAATTTAAAATGGCCAAAGGAGCATTGGACCTTGCTTTTGCAAAGTGTTATAATTGGGAAGGCTCGAGAAATTTATACTCAGCTGACTGTTGAGCAGAGCTCCAGTTATGATACTGTAAAGGAATTAATTCTTAAGGCTTATGAGTTGGTCCCTGAGGCTTATAGGCAAAACTTTAGGAACTGTAAGAAAGAAAATGAGCAGACCCATGTTGAATTTGCTAGAACTAAAGAACAGCTATTTGATAGGTGGTGCTCTTCAAAGAAAATTGGCTCCGATCATGAAAAACTTAGGCAGCTCATGCTTGTAGAGGAGTTCAAAAGGTGCATAAATTCAGACATTAAGTCCTTTTTAGATGAGAAACAGGTTGAAACTTTGGAAGCTGCAGCTAGACTTGCAGATGATTATGCTTTAACACATAAAGTTTCCTTTATTAATAAGTCAAATTCCTCTAGAAGACCATTTTTCCCACATTCAGGATCCAAACATAGTCCTAGTAATCCACCTGGTAGTCATAGCCAAACAATTACTCCCAAACCCAAACCTTCTGGTGAAAATAAAGATCAAAATCCCTTATCTCAACCAATTTGCAATTATTGCAAAAGGACAAGTCATATTATATCTGAATGTTTACATTTGAAAAGAAAGAAAGAAAAACAAGAGGGACTTAAACCTACAGGCCTTACCTTACCTCTTTACAGTCAAAACCACAGTCATGTGTCAAGGAGGAAGATCCTATCCAGACCGAAAGGCCTGAGACTGATTCTGTTATGAACCATTCTTATCAGATGGTTTTGTGTCACTAAATAGTGACTATGCCCAGTCTACCCCAATTAAAATCTTACGAGATACTGGAGCTTCTCAATCCCTTATTTTAGCAGATACTCTGCCTTTTTCTGAGAAGACTTCTTCTGGGACAAGTGTCCTTATTCAGGGTGTAGAGTGTGGATTTGTTAATGTTCCTCTTCATAACATTTATTTATCCTCAGACTTGGTAACTGGTTTAGTGGCTGTTGGTATTCGACCTTCTTTACCCTTTAAAGGTGTTCACTTACTGTTAGGCAATGACTTAGCAGGAGATAAGGTTGTGGTAAATCCACTTTTGACTAACATACCTTGTATTGATCAGCCACCTGATCCCATTGAGCAGGAAATCCCTGATCTTTACCCATCTTGTGCCATTACAAGGGCCATGGCTAAGAAAGCAAAACAGAATGATGGGGACATTGATTTAACTGATACCTTTTTGGGTCAGTCTTTTAAACATGAGATTACTAATTCTCTTTCATCCAGCCTCTCTGACAAGCAGACAGACTTAGGTGACAAAGAGTCCAGTCATTACTCTTCAATATTAAATGACCAAGGTCAAGGTCATGACTTGGTGTCAAGGTCACAGCTTTGTAAGGAACAGCATAATGATCCTGAAATTTTGCTTTTATTTGAAAGGGCTTTTGACGAGAAAGAAACAGATCAAGTCCCAGTCTGTTTTTATGTAAAAAATGGCATTTTAATGAGAAAATGGCGTCCTCCTGATGTCTCAGCAGAAGACGAGTGGACTGTTAACCACCAAATAGTAGTTCCAAAGGTTTATCGCCCTGAAATTTTGAACTTGGCCCATGAGACTCCCTTGTTAGGTCATGTAGGTGTAAACAAGACCTATCACAAAATTCTTAACCATTTTTACTGGCCAGGGTTAAAATCTGACGTTTCTCAATTTTGTAAATCTTGCCATACTTGTCAGATGGTAGGAAAACCCAACCAGACAATACCAAAAGCTCATTTACAGCCCATACCTGCTTTTGATGAACCTTTTTTAGCAGAATAATTATTGACTGTGTTGGTCCCTTGCCCAAAACCAAGTCAGGCCATGAGTATCTTCTCACTATAATGTGTGCTTCTACACGTTTCCCAGAAGCCATTCCACTTAGGAATATTAAAACTAAGAACATTGTTAGGGCTTTGGTAAAGTTTTTCACATTTGTAGGCCTCCCACAGTCTGTTCAGTCAGATCAGGGCTCAAATTTCATGTCTGGAATTTTTCAGCAGGTCATGCATGAGTTGGGCATTACTCAATACAAGTCATCACCTTACCATCCTGAAAGTCAAGGTGCCCTTGAAAGATTTCATCAGACACTGAAAAAATATGATCAGGTCATACTGCTTTGACACTGAAAAAGATTGGGATGAAGGCATTCATTTGTTGTTGTTTGCCGTTAGAGAATCTGTTCAAGAATCTCTTGGTTTCAGTCCATTTGACCTGGTATTTGGTAGCCGGCCTCGGTGGCTCAGTTGGATGCGCCGTCCGACTGGAGACCAGGAGGTCGCGGGTTCAACCCCCGCCGAGGTCGGCAACATTCTTTCGTAGAGATTGATCATGAAATATTTTCTACGGTCATTCTCTCCCTTCCGCTGATTCAAGAAGGGCAGTTGTCAGTTTCTGGCGAAAGAGTGTGCACAATACTGGTTAACCGCATAGAGGACTAAGCCTGCCCAGTAAATGTGTGGTTAGGTAAACTGGCCGCGCTCGACATGACCCCCTGGGGGTGGTCGGGTGGTGCGAAGGTGCTGTGTATCTTAGATCACCGGGGCGTACAACTGATATTGGCTTACAGTTGGGCAAGGCCTGCTATCCTTGTAGTGGGTAAGGGTAGAGGGGGAATGTTTTTATTTCTTCTGTTTCTTCACTTTCATTCCTGTTCCTCTTTCTTCCCTGTCCCTCTCTTTCATCTCCTCTACTCTCTCTTCTATCTCTTTTCTCCCTTTCTCTGGGAGACGACACAAAATGACCCTCAAGGGTTGACGTGTCGTTAAACCCCAACACAATCAATCAATCGACATGACCCCATTGGGTTGACAGCGCCGTAAAACCTCAACACAAACAAAGCTGGTATTTGGCCACACTGTGCGTGGACCTTTGAAACTTTTGAAAGAAAACATTCGCTCAAATGATGATAGTTCTTTGAACTTACTTCAGTATGTGTCAGATTTTAAAGACCGACTGTCGAAAACTTGTGAAGCTGCTCGGACCAATCTTAAGTCAGCACAAAGGAAAATGAAACGTTGGTATGATGAAATTGCAAGAGAAAGAAAATTCATGCCTGGAGACAGGGTACTTGCTCTTTTGCCTATTCCTGGCAAACCATTGCAAGCCAGGTATTACGGCCCTTACACTGTAGATAAACAGATTAGTGATGTAAATTACATTGTTAACACTCCTGGGAGACGCAAACAAAAACAATTATGTCATGTTAACATGCTTAAACAATACATAGATAGGGACAGCTCTTCTGTTACACCGATAAATGTTGTTAGTTCAGTCCCTCAGGAACAAAGTGAAATGAACTCTGAAGACATAAACTTGATCAAATCTGATCCTGCTTCATCAAAACTTCAGAATTCTGACATTCTAAAGGATCCCGACCAGAAACTTTCACACCTAGATCCAGTCCAAAGAAAGGAACTGAAACAGTTAATTTATCAATATAAACACTTATTTCCGGACATTCCTACAAGGACTGACAAAATTTATCATGATGTGAGTGTTGAGGACTCACAACCTGTCAAACAACATCCATATAGAATGAACCCAACAAAACAAAAATATCTTAAGGAAATTCAGTATTTGCTGGACAATGATTTTATTGAACCAAGTCAAAGTGAATGGAGTTCACCTTGCATTCTTGTGCCAAAACCTGATGGAACATATCGGATGTGCACCGATTACAGGAAGGTCAATAATTTGAGTAAAACAGACACTTTTCCCATACCAAGAATGGATGACTGTATTGACAAAGTTGGAAATTCAAAATATATAACTAAATTTGATCTTCTGAAAGGATTTTGGCAAATTCCTCTCACAGAAAGAGCCAAAGAGGTCTCAGCATTTGTTACTCCTGATGGATTATATCACTATAAAGTAATGCCTTTCGGAATGAAAAACTCTCCAGCAACATTTCAACGCTTAATCAACACCATAATAGCTGGAATCGAGCATTGCGATGCTTACATCGATGATGCCATCATATACAATGATGAATGGAATCACCATCTTGGAACTATCAAAGCATTCTTTGATAAACTAAGCGAAGCAAAATTGACAATAAACCTTGCTAAAAGTGAATTCTGTCGTGCAACTTTAACGTTTCTAGGACATGTTGTGGGTCATGGTCAGGTTAAACCTATAGAGGCTAAAGTTGACGCTATTTCAAATTTTCCGGTGCCCACATGCAAAAGACAACTGATGAGGTTTCTTGGTATGGCCGGTTATTACAGAAAATTCTGTAATAATTTTTCTGTCATTGCTGAGCCACTGACTAATTTACTTAGTAAAAGAATGAGGTTTAAGTGGACCAGTGATTGTCAGAATGCCTTTGATAAACTGAAAGCCATACTGAGAAGCGAGCCGGTTCTCTTGGCACCGAATTTTAATAAAGAATTTAAGTTGGCCGTAGATGCGAGTGATGTTGGTGCAGGTGGTGTATTGCTGCAAGAGGATAGCAATGGTGTGGATCATCCAGTTTGTTACTTTTCCAAAAAGTTTAACAAACATCAAAAGAATTGTTCTACAGTAGAGAAAGAATGTTTGTCTCTCATTCTTGCTCTTCAACATTTTGAAGTTTATCTAACTTCTTCTTCCTCACCTATTGTTGTTTTCAGCGATCATAATCCACTGACTTTCATCCATAAGATGAAAAACAAAAATCAGAGGTTACTCAGGTGGAGCCTGTTGTTACAGGAATACAATCTTGACATCAGGCATATCAGGGGAAAAGATACTATTATTCCTGATGCCTTGTCTAGAGCATGATGCCTTGATCTGTGGTTTCCTGTAACTTGCTGTATATAAGATAATAATTGCCTTTATCAGTATTTTATTTTATGATAATTTTATGGCAAAAGAAAGCTTTATTTCATAAATCTTTCTTTTCCTTGAAGAGGGGAAGTGTTATATAACAGGGTGTTCAATTATTTTAAGCATCATGTTTACTATGTTTCCATAAATAGCTTTATTTACTATGTTTCCAAAAGTAACTTTCTAGAACAACATGTTTACAATAACATGATGTTTACGTCCTTGATTCTGGACTGAGTTGTTTTTGGAATGTCATGGAAGATTTAGAAGTTTCTTGATTGGAACTGAAAAGTAAGAGATGCTTGTAAATTATTTTTCTAGAACCTTCTTTGATATTATATAAGGAGAACAGATTTTCATCTGGGCATCTTTGTATACTTTCACTGGAAATTATTCTATACTGGATTACTTTAATATTTTATTCATTCTGGACTTAAATTCTGAATTCAGGAACTTTAAATTGTGGGATCAGAAACTGATATTCAAAGGATTTGTTTTATAAATTCTCGTGGATTATTTAAGAGGGACTTTGTGACATAAACTTGAAAGGTACTGTCTACTTACATTCTTTTGTTTTGAATCGTGTCTCATTTTTTTGTGAATAAATATTGTTAATAATTAAAGCTTGTTGCTGGTTTCACTTTCATTTCTTTCTCGTTACGCCTGGCTCGTAACAATAGCCATATCATCAAGACCTTTTATTTAAATTTCATTATCCCCTAACTGAAAGGTTGAACTGATATAGCTATCAGCAAGGAATCTGTTCGTCTGTCCGTCAGTCCGTTGAAGTATTATTCGTTCATACTTTATTTTTGTCTTATGGTCAAAAGTTTTTGCGTTAAAGTTTATAAGACCTCATATTTTGAAGACCCTTTGATGGTTTACATTCATATTTGGCATGATGGTATATATAGGTCTTAAGTTTTTATCAGCACCATCCCCTCCCTGGGGTGACCTTGGGGTCAAGGTCACACTTAGAATTTTCATAAAAAAGTCAAAATTTTTGTGTTTAAGTTTATATAGTCATCAGGACCTTGAGGAATTTCATTTATATTTAACATGTTGGTAGATATCGGCCTAGCGTCTTACTCCGCATGATCCCCACCCCGGGTGTGACCGAGGTCAAGGTCACGAACTTAGAATTTCATATAAAAGTAAACATTTTTGCGTTAAGTTTATATAGCCATATCATCAAGACCTTTTATAAAATTTCATTATCCCTTAACTGAAAGGTTGAGCGGATATAGCTATCAGCAAGAAATCTTTTTGTCTGTCCAACCGTCCTTTGAAGCATTATTAATTGTTCATACTTTGTTCATATTTTGAAGACCTTTTGATGGATTTCATTCATATTTGGCATGATGGTAGATATAGGTCTAAAGTTTTTATTAGCACCATCCCCACCCCAGGGGTGACCTTGGGGTCAAGGTCATAGACTTAGAATTTTCATAAAAAAGTCAAAGTTTTTTGTGTTTAAGTTTATATAGCTATACCATCAAGAAACTTTGAGGAATTTCATTTATATTTGACATGTTGGTAGATATAGGGTATGACCTTCAGGTCAAGGTCACAGACTTAGAAATTTCATATAAAAGTAAAAAAAAAATGCATCTAAGTTTATATAGCTTTACCATCAAGACCTTTTGTTGAATTTCGTTATCCTCCTACCGAGAGGTTTAGGGGATATAGCTATCAGCATGGAATTCATCCATCCTGCCATCTCCAGTCAAAGCTACATATTTTGTGCTCGTTAAAAACTGGCGGTAGCGCTGGTCGGGGGTATACGTGCCCCACTGGGCACTTTGTCTAGTTTAATACAAATGTTGCTTGGGTAAGGACAATTCAAAATAGCTAAAATTGTGGTGATCCTCCTCTTGGTTTGGTTGCCATGGCAAAGGAAAAACTTGCATGGGGAAAATGGTTAAGTTGCATTTTCTCCATAACCAGTGAAGTGATATGAACCATATTTGGCAGTTATGATCATTAGATGGTTATCTACCCGGTTTATGTGTTTGAGGAACAATGGCCGATTTGTTTGGTTGCCATGGCAACATTAAATTTTAAAAGGATTTTTTTTAAATGACAACTGCTCCAAAACCACAGGGCATCATGACTCTTTGTTAGGTACAAATGTTGTTTGGCTAATTTAAAATAACGCAAAGTTTGGTGGTCTGCCTCTTGGTTTGGTTGCCATGGCAACAGATAGCTCCCATAGACTTATAATGGGAAAAAAGGTTAAATTGCATTATCTCCATAACCAGTGAAGTGATGTGAGCCATATTCGGCAGTTATGATCATCTGATGATTGTCTACCCAGTTTGTACGTTTTATGACCGGTGGCCATTTTGTTTGGTTGCCTCGGCAACATTCAGTTTTGAAAACAGGACTATTCCAAATGACAACTTCAAAACTACTGAAGCAGTAGGACTAATTTGGTATTTTGAGGTTTGATCAGCAAGCCCCTCAAGCCAAAAAAAAAAAAAAAAAAAAAAAAAAAAAGAAAGAAAAAAAAAAAAAATAATAATTTGAAGAAGAAGAATGTGTAAAAAACGCATTCTTGTTCTTCAAAACCAAGAACTGCTTAAATGATGATCCTTTCATCACTTGCAATCACAGAATTGAGAAAAAAAAAAAAAAAAAAAAAAAAATCTTGCATAACAAATGCATATCTGCAGTGGCTATTTCACTCATGTAAGTTAGTCGTGGCCCATGGGCCTTTTGTTTAAGAAAATAAAGAAATATCGTCTGCTGCTGTTGTGACTGTCATTTTAAAACTTTATAAGAGCCATCTTTATGTTTCATTTTCACACCGTGTATAGTCAACACTGCCACCCAGGTCCTCAGATATGAATACAGTATAACCTCAATGGCTCGAACCCGGATGGCTCGTTTACCGTGGTTGATTCGAACTCGTTTTTCAGTCCCTACAAAATCCTTCCAATAGCTCAAGAAAACAATATTTAGGGATTTTTTTTTCTTATTTTATTATGGAATTGTATGTTGTATGTACTCATTAGAATCGCCTCATCGAGGCGATTCTAATGAGTGCACTCAACATACAATCATTGTGTAGAAACTCGAAAAGACATCCCTAAATTATCGCTATTTGCTTCCTGAACTGGTGCCATGATTAACCCTCAGTGGCTTGAACTACCATGTCTAGAACGAATTTCCATGGCCCCAAAGATGTTCGAGCCATTGATGTTCGACTGTATATCAGTTCGAGGGTTGAGCGCAAGACTGGCGTAAGTCAGATGGTTGTTTTTCCCCAAACCTAATCTCCTCACCATGAAGGCGTTATGAAGATTATAACATTTCTTTCTGTAAACAATGAAAATTTAGGTGCCATTGCTCATATGAGCAATGGCACCTAAATTTGCATTGTTTACAAAGGGGTCCAAGTTGCCCCTAAACAAGGGTTTCAAAAATATGTTTGAGATACCATAGTCTTGCGCTCAACCCTCGAGGTTTGAACATTTTTAAATTAAACGAATTTTTTAAAATTTATATGAGGGTCACTGATGAGGCCTATTTGGCCGAAACTAGCTAGTCTGGCTCAGAAAGACACTTCAGCTGCTTTCAGTTTTGTAAATGTGTTCATTGTTCTCAAAGGTTATTCCTTTTAGAATCCACCTGAATCCCACTGAAGATTGATTCAGCTTGTGACCTCGGCTTCCCTGCAAGCCTTCATTATCACCTTACGGTTATCTATCTTGATTTAACCCATTTTAGACTGAATAAACTCCTCCCATACTATATATTAGAAAAGTCGAATTTCAATTTTAGGTATGTCAGGCTATGTGTTATTCCTAGAGAAAGATGGACAAATTATTTGCAAACAGTGGAGACCCTGATCAGATGCTGATTTAGAACATAGAAGTTAACAGAAATATATGAACTTAATGCAAACAGTGTACACCCTAATCAGACGCCGTGTTCTGTGGCATTGAACTGGATTTACACTGCCTATGTCTCTTTTATGGGATGCTAGGCTTATATCACTGGCAGTAATCTCGTCACTCATGGCAAAGTGTTATGCAAAGGAATAAGTGACGTGAATATCTGGACATGAGTAGCGCAAACTAAAAAAGTGGCTATTTCAGGGTAGTTGTTTACAATCTGGAGCTTTTGTCGTCTAGGAGGGCATTATTTTAAAAGTCAGAGAATGTTATACTGTGCGGAATTAAATTCCATACAACCCAGCACCAATCTTTATGTCAAAATATAGCTACGGTTTCTGGAATTTGTTCATTCTGGCGACAATCGCTCCAAATTCGGTGCCATTTTGGATGGTTTACCCATTAAAATTAATGTTTTCAGCCTTATCTGCGTCTTGCATAACGACTTGAAATGGACAGACGCCGTCATTTGGCATACGTATTACAATCATAACAATGCAAACCATCAATGCAACCAACAAAAACGGAAAAATGATAAAATTATAGGACAGAATGAGTAGCGCTAGTGGGTATGAGTGACGAGATATTTTATGAGTGACGAGAACAGCGAAATTGGTAATAGATGTATGTTTCAGCTCGTAAAACAAATGCTTATTTCAAAAACATTTTAAAAAGTAATTTTAGCATTTAATGCCCCTACAGGTGCGAATCCAAGAGAATTTCCGAAGGGATTCAATTTAATCATATTACCGTACATACTCTACGTATTCCAACAGAGAGGCCTGAGCAAACAGTGTAGACCTAGATAAGATGCCGCAGAACACTGTTTGTCACTCACCCAGCAATTTTACAATCATTTACAGGTTGTAAAATTTGTTGACGTTTTTTATTTTTTTTTTTTTTTTTTTTTTTTTTTTTTTTAAGAGAATAGAAGGAAAAGTGTCCGAAATCTATCGGATTTATCCAAAATTTCCAATGTAAATGAAATTTCGAGTCAAGGAGAGATTCGACCGAACCCTCCGAGCCCCCCACACCCCCCGAACCCTTTTTGAATCAGCCACTGCACTCTTTCCACAGGCAATGTCCTCGGCTATAGTTAGGCTCTTCTGTTCAACATAACGCCCGAGAATGCTTTAAAGTCAAATTAGTATGCAACTGGATAGCCATGTCCACCATAATAGCTAAGGAATTATTACAGGCTAGACGTGATAGAGAGAGAGAGAGAGAGAGAGAGTGAGAGAGAGAGAGAGAGACAGGTTAACATGCTCAACAATTTGTTTGAATACTTTTGTGACGTCAAATGTGACGTTACGTTAATTGGGCGCACGTGCACAGTCCCTTTTGCATGTATGATTTGACTAAAAATTGATTGGTGCACTATCAGTCTACTTGTTTCCCTATAAACACAGGTATCATGCCGTTTTCTGGTCTCGGCGTTTTTCCTGCTAATTTTCTCGGTGCAAATTTATCTCTAGCATCGAAGGTAGGGACAGCCAATTTTTTACTAACAAACGCTGATCAGAGTTATATGAAGGTTTGTTTGACATTTTAAATGGTTACCCAGTAAGCATTCTTCATAAATCTATAGCGGGCCGTCATCGTAGGGTAGCTGACGGGCCGATCACGGCCCGCTATAGATTTATAAAGAATGCTAGCTGGGTTCTTTGTCAGCGTATGTGGATGATGGTGTATACGAGAAAGAAATAGATGCACAAAATGCCAAAATGTCTGGATTGACTCAGCACAAAGATGAAAATGTGGAGTTTGTCAGCAATTTAATGTCTGTTTGCGCTTCTTATTTTAATTTCTTTTTGGCATTATCTAAAGAAAATTCATTCTTGTTCTTCCTTGAGAAAATATTTTGTACGTCCTCGTAGATTAGTAGTGATAACCATTTTTCTGACACTACCCTGTCTCTTGATGCTAATCATAACCGCGGAGGCATGTAAACACATGCTTTTACAGTCTCGGAGTTTTGCTTTTTGACTGCGGCGCAAGGCATTATTAAATACATAAAATAATAAGAACCCATGCGATCAGAACCTGTTAGACTGAAAACGGACGCATCTTGTCATGATGTTCTGGATTGTACCTACCAGAGCCACGAAAACTGCTTCTATTGTGATAGAGATGCGAATCTGCACCGCGGCGCAAAAAACGACGCTGCTATTCTTGTTTTCGGTGCGATATTTCGTTATGTTTTCTCGTTCTCGGCGAACTTTATGTTGATTTCTTGTCCTCGGCGTTGTATTTTTAATAAATAGTCTAAATTATTCAATGACGTTATCATTATTGAACTTTCACGCCACTTTAATTTTAGATCTTTGATGACTTCAAAGACGATCGTTTCGTCTACTGAGCGCAAAAAGTCAGTAACTCCCATTAAAATATATAAGGAGTTACTGACTTTTTGCGCTCAGGTGACGGTTTGTCGTGTGGTTTGATGGAAAAAAAAATATTGATCGACATGCCCAAATATGTCCTGGACTCCCCTGTTTGATTTTTTTCTTACAGTTTGGCTTGCAGAAGGTAAACTAATGCTATTGTTTTAGGACTAGACACATACGCGCGCAAGCACACACGCAGACGCGTATGCGCATATACTCACACACGTTCTAGCAAACATACGGGGGGAGGGGTCAAAATTACGCGAAAAGTGCACAGTACATGTAAAACGCGTCTTTTTTTTTTTTTTTTTTAAGATTTTCACATTCCAATATCTTAAATAAAAAACTTACCATTTGCATAGCTCTACATAAGGCGCTTTTCAGTCCGAAAAAAAATTCTCCAAGAAAACATGTAGTGGGTACTTAGTAGAAGCGCCTCGGCGAGGCGTATCTAATGAGTACCCACAATATACATTTTCGTCGAGAAATAAGAAAAACTAATATGTCGATATCCCTTCTTATCTGGAGCTATGCAGTTGTGCAGGCTGATCTGAGTCTTTGATGGATGTATATGTGACATTGTAGGTTTTGCTGTACTCTGGCTCATTTATGATTTTGACATTCTTAGAGCAGAGTATTATATTTTTATGAATATCAAACAGTATTTTACTATCAAGGGGGAATTTGGTACACTATAAGTTTCTAAAACTACATTATATTAGAAGCAAAATAACACATGTTAGCCCTCTGGCGATAGGGGCGTTGTCGTGTAACAGCCATGTTACCAACGTTACCCTCAAAACAATGAAAATAATTTGGTGTAAATACTAAAGCTTCCATATTCTTGCTTACTAGCATGCTGTTTGCTACCATGAGGTTTTATAGAGAAAAGTATCTCAATATGTTGAGCTGTCAATGGCTTGTTTTATAACTGTTACAAACGTTACTAAAAGTCATAAACCTCATATATATGTTTCATGATACAACATTTTGGACGATTATGACCAGTCAGTGACTAGACATTTAATCTACAGCTGTTTTACAATAGATAAACACTATTGGTACTCGTTTGTACACCAAGACGTAAAAACAAACCAGCTGGACTAAGCAAATGACATAAGGAACGATAGTTACTTCAAAACAGCCTAAACATCTTTTCTGAAAAGTATCGTTATTTTAAACTTCTTAACATCTTATATACTGTGGTTGCATTTAGTACAATGTATTTAACTATTATGATTGGTTTAATTCATTATGTACTTTGAATAAATGCTTTATAATCTTCTTAATGTCATATACGTTACTTTTTGAGTGATACTTTATCTATATTGTATAAATGGCTAGTGATACTTTGTACATAAAGGTGAAAGGTGAAAGGAAATCAGCTCTATAATGTTTTTAATAACAAACACAGTAAATTATTTCTCAGATACCTTTATAGTTTGGCCAATTAAGTGAAAGAAAACTCTCGCCAACCTTCTGCAGGTGTATACGACTGATAATCATATCTTTAAAATAGTAAAATGTACCCTATAACAAATACAGAAATATCCTCTTTTTCAAAATACTTACATGGTATGAGCTATTCATTGCTTATGTTCCAAAGCTGTTATTCTAAAACATAAATCCATTTATACTTCCAGAAATATTGCACACTTAATACTGTTACACACGCTATATGTCCGTTTAAGTGCTGTGACAGCAGAACACTGTTTCCTATAGACAGTGTTTGCAGGAGAAATCGCTTCAGTAAAGCTCCATCAATGAAAATACTGTATAATGGACCTCTAAAACGTGTACTTGATTGTCAGAATGGTGAAAGTATAAAATAACTTATAGGATTTGTTGTTTCCCTGAGCCTTATATGGCTTACGCCAGAATCTGAATTAGATTTAGCTGTCCAGAAACTATAATGAGATATGAAAAAAACAAAACAAAGAAAAACAACAACATCTTCTTCTGTCCCTACCTCAGATATACCATTTATTTCTAGATTACTTTGATGCGAAGATACGATAAGGTATTTTATTGTCACTTTTTATCTCCATTGCAATTTCAGAAATGACAATAACCTAGTACCTGGTGGTGGTCAATGGTTCGTTAATGTGAATAGATTACTATCAATATAAAATGCCATTAACGGATATTATCATTTACCTAACATGTCTGGTAACGTATGTAACAAAACTGTTACTCCTCTTCTTAATCTTAGGTTTCATAGAGTTAATTTCAAAGTCATTTGTAAATATGTAATGCTGGCTATAGCTAATTGTATCCAACAATATTGGTCTGATTTTTTTTTGTTCATGTGTGTTTTAGCTAGGTATCGGTAGTTTATGTTATAATAGGAAAATGTACAAATATATGCATGGAACAAATGAAAAATCAAGTTACATACCTTTTTTGTTTTCAACACACGAGACGAGTAAATCTCTTAAAGGTGCTAACGTCACTGAATTGCTCTAATATATACTTAATTTCTTTGTGATATGTATGTTCTAAAATTGCCCAATATTAAGTATTATTGTATTCTGTATATTTAAGAGACACTGTTTTAGGGAAAATCATATTAACGTAAGACAAAGTGTTATATGATTAACTTTATGCGATCTTATGTATTTAAGTCGCAGCATGAAAAAACTAACAATTGACTTGTGCACCTGGCGAAGAATCAGATCAGCTTGGTTGTCCACTCAGTCTGATCAGTCTTTGTAGTGTGCATGAAGAAAGCTGAGGTCCTTTGCTATTTACTAAAAATGAACTAGAAATAAATGAGTTAAAATACTCTTTTCTAAAGGGTACATTAGAAAATGTAACATGCGTAACACCATGTAAGGCCAAAAAAAAAAAGTTTCAAACATCACAATTTGTAGCTAGTGGACTGTTCTTTAACTTCATGTATTTAGTTGGAACATATAATTACTTTTGCTCCAATTCTTATAGGTTTAATTATTTCCTATAGTATTATACGTATTATACGTTTTGTAGGGGTAACGGATGTAACAGGCTGTTACTCGGTAACGCCCCCATCGCCAGATGGCTAACATGCTGCAAAATGTTTGCAATATAATAGGCTTTAAGAAAAACATGGTCTACAAAATTCCACCTGGGTGTGTGTGGGGGGGAGGGGGGGAGGGGTGGGGGGAGGTAAACCATACCTGGAAAGAGGCCTAACTCTGATCAGGGTCTAAACAAATTGATAAGTCTTTCATATCGACCTCATGCAGATCATTATTGTTACATAAATTAGAAATGAATGTATAGTTTAATTGAATATCGGAACAGCTCTTTTTCACTGACAAAATGGTTGGCATCATACATATTGTCTTCGTTGGCCTAAAGTTAAAAATTGTGCAGGGTTAAGGTTGGCCCAACGTAGCCGAAAGCTGGCTCAAAGTACGTGCCTAGCGACCAGACTTTCGTTGGTCCAACGTTGAATGTCCACTTTAGGCCAAAACATGGAATTCGGAATTTCCTTGACGCCCCAATGCCTCCGAATAAATTTCTGCTCTATCCCACTAACCGTTCTTGAGCAGATATAGATTGAAGATTTTATAGATGGATGCCATGACGGCCATCCTGGATATCGGAGCGGAAAGATTTTAGCAATTAAGAATTGCCATGTCGATCCGATGCCTCCCATCAAGTTTCAGCTCAATCTGACTTTTCGTTTGGGAGATGTCGTTTCAAGAGGCCGCCATTGTGGTCATCTTGGATATCGGAACAGAACGATTTTAGTAGTTCTGAATCTCCATGTCACTCCAATACATCCCTTTAAATTTCAGCTCAATCCCCTTTTCGGTTCAGGAGAAGATGTTGTTTTAAGAATTTCAGGATAGCCGCCATGGGCCATGCAGATTTTATAGATGGATGCCACGGTGGCCATCTTGGATATCGGAACGGAACGGTTAGCAATTAAGAATCGACATGTCGATCCTATGCCTCCTATCAAATTTCAGCTCAATCTGACTTTCCGTTCGGGAGGAGATGTCGTTTAAAGTATTTCAGGATGGCCGCCGTGGCGGCCATCTTTGATATAGGAACGGAACGATTGTAGCAATATTCTGAATCTCCATGTCGCCCAGATACCTCCAATCAAGTATCAGGTCAATCCGACTTTCCGTTCGGGAGATGTCGCTTGAAGAATTTCAAGATGGTCGCCATCTTGGATATTGAAACAGAACGAATTTAGCAATTCTGAATCTACATGTAGCCCCGATATCTCCCACCAAGTTTCAGCTCCATCTAACTTTCCGTTCGGGAGAAGATGTCGTTTAAAGAATTTCAAGATGGCCGCCCATCTTTGCTATCGAGACGCAACGATTTTAGCAATTCTAAATCTACATGTTGCCCAAATGACTCCTACCAAGTATCAGTTCAATCCGACTTACGGTTTTGGAGGAGAAAAGCTAACAACTGACGATGGACGACGGACGGACGGACGGATGATGGACGACGGATAGCGGGCCAAGAATATATGCGCCGATGGCAGTAACACGCGGAGAAGATCAACATTTGTAAGTATAGGTACCTTGTTTAAACGATTTCAGCAACATAGTGCTTATTGCAATAAACGTAAAATTTTGGAAAAAATAAACATTAATATTCTGGCATTACAGCTATAAAGGTGGAAAAAGTATCGATATCAAGATTATACAGATATAGGCCCTTGAATTCAATTTTAGCCTACTGAACAGTAAATGTATTTTGCGGACGAACAGAAAGGTTTCCCATGCTTCTGGTCTTTTCAGTGGCAGAGTGGTTCATTTCTTATATTTATGCACAAAGTGTTTGATTTTTTAAATGCTCTAAACATGCTCATTTACCCTTTGTAACAAGCACCCCTACTCTATGTTGTGCATAAATTCTGCGCTAAGACAAGATTAGCAGGAAAAACGCCGAGACCAGAAAACGGTATGATACCTGTGATAAATGTTGCATTGGTGTTCAACCCAGGTCAACCCTTATGGATCATTTTGTGTCATCTCCCAGAGAAAGCGATAAACGAGATAAGGGACAGTAGAGGTGAGTACAGAGAGAGAGAGAGAGAGAGAGAGAGAGAGAGAGAGAGAGAGAGAGAGAGAGAGAGAGAGAGATTGAAGGAAAGGCGAATGGAAGTAACGAATCAGAAGAACTAAACAAGAGGACCATGGTGGTCCTACATCACTCACCTGATCTAACAGATTCGCATACCTAATACTGGAGGATGACGGTGAGGCTTATTTTCCCTAAACTAAAAAAAAAAAAAAATCAGAAACCGCTGAAATGTTCCCTTGGTAACCCTCTCCAAAGGTTCAAGCCATCATGATTCGTCAAAAATGTTGCCGGCAAGGGATGGAGCTTATTGTGCCCATATAGCTATACAGAAAACTTTAAAAATCGTCTGATCAGAAACCACTGGACGGATTTCAGTATTATTTGGCAGAAATGTACCTTTGGTGATCCCTTACCAAGATTTTTCAAGCCATTATGATTCGTGAAAACCATGGCTGCCAGGGAGCGGGGCTTATTTTATAGATCTACGTATTTATACAGAAAACTTAAAAAGTCTTTTTGTCAGAAACCACTTTACCGATTTTATTATGATATATCAGAAATATTCCTTTGGTGACCCTCCACCAATATTGTTCAAGGTATCATGATTTGTCAAAAAACATAACGCCAGCGGGGCGAGGCTTATTTACCCTATATATCTATGTATATAAAAACTCTTTTAAAATATTCTTGTCAGAAAGCACTGGACCGATTTCAATATGATATATCAGATATGTTCCCTTTGGTGACCCTCTACCACGATTGCACAAGCCATCATGATTCGTCGAAAACATGGCCACCTTAGGTGGGGGAAGGGGTGGGGAATGGCTTATTTCATATTTATTTATGTTGAAAACTTTAAAAATCTTCTTGGCAGAAACCTCTGGACTGATTTTTTCAGTATAATTTATTGGAAATGTTCCTTTGGTGACCCTCTACCTGGATTGTTCAAGCCATCATGATTCCTCAAAAACATGGCCGCCAAGGGGCAGGGCTTATTTACCCTATATATCGATATAGAAAACTTTAAAAATCTTCTTGGCAGAAACAAGTGGACCGATTTCAGTATAATTTATCAGAATACTGGACCGATTTCAGTATAATTTATCAGAACTGTTCTTTTGGTTGATTTGTCAGAAATGTTCTTTTGGTGACCCTCTATCAGGATTGTTCAAGCCATCATGACGTCAAAAAACATGACCGCCACTGAAGCAGGGCTCATTTTCCCTATATACCGATATAGACAACTTTAAAAACCTTCCTGTCAGAAACCACTGGACCGATTTCAATATATCAGTAATGTTCTTTTGGTGACCCTCTAGCAGGATTGTGCAAGCCATCATGTTGTGAAAAAAAACCCTTGGCCTCCAGTGTGTGTGTGTGTGTGTGTGTGTGTGTGTGTGTGTGTGTGTGTGTGTGTGTGTGACACCTTGTCAAAAATCACCGGACTTATTTCAGTATAAATTGGCAGAAATGTTTGGCAGAAATGTTCGAAATTTTCTTTTGGTGATCCTCTACCAGGATTGTTTAAGCCAAGGTAAATTTTCAAAAAAAAAAAAAAAAAAAAACACGGCCGTCAGAGGGTGTGGGGGCTTCTCTCTCTCTCTCTCTCTCTCTCTCTCTCTCTCTCTCTCTCTCTCTCTCTCTCTCGTTTGTTTATATATAAAATATTCTTATCAGAAACAGATCAACCATTTTCAATATAATTCAACAAAAATGTTCCTTTTGTGATATTTATGAAAGATTGTTATAAAAAGATGTTATGCGAATTACTTTTTTGTGATGGTATTCGGATGTTTTACATAGACTTATTTAGGCAAAACCTTAAAAAAATCTTTTTGTCTGAAACTACAAAGCCAGTGTCTTTGGTATTTGGTATGTTACATACCTCTAGCAAGATTGTTCAAATTATAGCCCTTAGATCAAAAACTATCCTGTCCCAGAGGATTACTTGTTTAACATAGACTTAACTTTTGAAATGGGGATGGGGGAGGTGGGGGGGTGGGGGGGGGGAGTTTACTTATTCTGAAAAGTGGGTACAAATGCTAAGAAAGTACCGATTTGGGGCCCAAAATTAAGGAGTGTAAAGTGTATGGGGTCAAAAACTGTACAGTTTTAAAGTAAATTGCCCGAAAAGTGTTCGCACCCCCTCCCCACACCCCTGCGTAAAGGTCTGGACTTATATAGGGAAAAACTCTTGACTGAAACTGGGAGGCCTAAGCCCTGGATATGGCATGAAGTTTCATCTAATGGGTCTTTACCAAGATTGTTCAAATTATAGCCATGTGTTCAAAAATGCCCCAAACACCCGCCCCTCCCCATCACCCGTCTCCCCAAAGGAATCATTTGTTTTGCATAGACCCGCAGAGGATAAAAACTGTGACAAAAATATAGGCCCAGATCTTTGATATTCGGTATGTAGCTTTATCTTGTGGACTTCAACCAAGATTATTCAAATTAAAGAACTGGTCAAATTTAGTCCACCCAGAGGGGTGGGGGTCACTTGTTTAGTTATTCTGAAAAGGGGTAAACCTATATAGGGCAGAACTTAAAAATCTTGTGTAAAACTAGAACGTCCGGGTCTTTGATATTTGATATGTAGCGTCATCTAATGGGCCTTAGCCGAGGTTATTAAAATTATAGTCCTGGTGCAAAAAAGGCCCTTCCCGGGCGTTACTTATTTTAGATAGGTTGTTGAAAAAGATGGTAAGCCTCTTACTATTTGTGCTTGTGTTCGGATGTTTCACATAGATTCATATATGCACAACTTTAAAATTCTTCTTGTCTGCAGCCAGAAGGCCCAGGCCTTTGATATTTGGTATGTAGTTTATCTGGTGGACTTGTACTGAATATCGTTCAAATTATAGTCCCGGGAGTCATTATTGTAGGACCATCATGTCACTCTTGAGCATAAAATTTATACAACGTCTTCAAGCAGTCTACTTGTGTGAAACTTCAATAATAAAAATGTAAATCCGTTAGCTCAGGTGAGCGATATAGGACTGCCTTGGTCCTTTTGTCATTACTATGGTTTATAGAAACTCCCGTATTCAATGCAAACAGTGATGACCCTGATGAGACACCGCGGTTTGTGGCATATGATCTGGGTCTGTACTGTTTGCCAGTTACCCTTTTGGGGATTTTCCCGATTAAAATGGGTTAAAGTTTTTTTTTTTTTTTTTTTTTTTTTTTGTTTTTTTTTTGTTTTTTTTTTTCCATATGAGTTTATATAAAATAAAAGACCCCTGGGCCTTCTAGCTTCACACCAGCTTTTTTTTTTTTTTTTTTTTTTTTTTTTTTTTGTCTCCATACTAGTCTGCGTAAGACAAGATATAAGTCCGAAGGGGCTAAATCTAGAGAATACGGGGGATGAGGAAGGACCTCGAAGCTGCATCTAGTCGCAGTGGCCATAGCAATTTAAGAGGTGTGAGCTGGTGCATTATCTTGCTAGAGCAGAACACCTCGACTCAACTTTCCAGCTCTTCTCTTCACAATCTCCTGGCGCGGCCGCCTTAATTAGTTCTTCTGCATAAAATGCACCATTTATGGTGCGGCCTTCCTCAAGACAACCGGGCCACAATAATAACGCCCTGACTATCCCGAAAGAATGAGGCCATCACCTTCCCTGCTAAAGAAACTCTCTTAAATTTCTTGGGAGAGGTGAGCCTGGGTGCTTCCATTGCATATTCTGCTTTTTGGTCTGGGGCACGGGCTTGCCTAGTTCTCATTTGCTCACGAGTCCTTCTCATCTCGAAAAAAAAAGTCTTCTTTTTATTATCCTCATATACGCTACTTTTTTTGTCTTTTTCTTCTTTTTTTTTTTTTTTTAACAGAAGTGCATAGGCCTTCACCATTTCATATAATAACTTTGTAATAAAATGATAAGACTTTGAAAAATTTAATTATGCACATTTTCCACCACTGACAAAACCATTTCAGTGCTTAGCTGGCTGGATAAAAAAAAAAAAAAAAAAAAAAAATAGAAAATGATATGTATTTTTTTTTACATTTTTTATTTATTCTCCCAGAAAATAAAGTTTGATATTTTATACAAATTTTAGAATGTTTTGCATGAGCTATCATCTTATGTTGGCAGGAAAATAAGAAAGTTATAGAGCCAGCGCATGACAAAACCTACAAAATGGCATGTGCACCAGTCTGATCAGAGTCTTCGCTGTCCGCATGAAGAAAACATAGTCCTTAGCTACCTATTGAGCGCACAGCTAAGATTCTGATCAGACTGGGTGGACGCCTACTGTCCTTTCAACCTTTTGGAAAGTCGTTTTTTGCCTGGCGCTGTACACAGAAGAAGTAAATTTGCAAACTTTTGTCATGATTTAATGCAAAACCATTTGTCGTAACTACCTATGCAAAAAAAGTTTTATTCTAGTCATTGGTTTTTAAAAAATCAAGTATTTTCACTTTTCCCCATAGTAAAAAAGAATGTAAATTATGCAGAAATCTGTAGGGTAGGTAACTTGGAGGCAGATTTTCAACAAGTTCCGCTTGTTCAATTTTTCTGAAAGTTTCACAATATTGTTGTGGAACAGTCAATAATTCAAATTCTGAAAAGAAACTTGAAAACTTCTTTCTTAATCAAAAATTCCAAAAAATCACTTTACTATAGAAATTGCATAGGTCAGACCAATTTTTGGCCATAAATTTAATTTTAGGGTACATATTTGAGAACAAAACACAGAAACAGAAAAGACAAATGGTTTCTGATAAGATATGGTCATTCAGAACAAAATGTTTTCATTTAAAGGGCAAATATAAAGAAATTTAAAATATTCCTGGTTTTCAGGGTGTTGATAGAATGCTTTAAGAGAATTATTTTGTTGAAAACCCCATCAAAAAATTCCAATCAATCAAAAGTTATGGTGATTAATTTACGATACCGACCTTTATTCCTGTTAGAGTAACCTCCCTTGGATTGTGTATTGATTAAGGCCCACAATGCAATATTCTGTGATGTCATAGTGGAACTTAAATTTTAAATTGAAATTTTAAACATGAATATTCTGCATTTCCTTATATGCTACACAGTTTTTCTCCTTAACCATTATTGAAATTGGTCTCTGTCCACAAGTAAGCCCATGAATAGAGAATTTAACTCAAAATTTAATCTGTTATTTAAGTATAAAGCTAAATTTTAAAATGTTTAAAACTTGACTAATATTAAATTTTTCGTAAGTTTTTTTTAATAATAGTAAATTTTGGGTGTATATAATATATAAATGAATACCAAAAAAGTCAATTTTGGCTAACTATTAAGCATTGTAACTGGATGTTAAATTATTTAAATGAAATTTTTAAATTTGAAATGTAACACTTTAAACGGAAAATAAGAGCTAAATTCCTATGTATATTAGTTTAAAGGAGCTGAATAAATTAAACAATATGAAAACTGAATTGATGCAGATTAAAGAGCAAAAAATATTGGCAATTTAAAAAAGTTTAAAATTTTACTGTTCCCTTATGATGTCATAAAAAGGCTCATGAATATTAAAGAGGCAGCCTGAATTCAATCCTCTTGGATGTTAAATATCAAATTTCAAATCGCAATATTTCAGAAACCGTTTAAGATAATTTGATGCGGTTTTCGGCAGTCACCTCCTTACTGAAGTGCCCTTAAATATTTAGTAGAATTAAAACTTTTATATTTGCCCTTTAAAATAAAACGCCAAGCAAAAAACGTCTTTCCGAGTGATGTCGAAAGGACAGTAGGCTGATCTGAGTCTTCGCTGGGCGTACATGCCATTAGTAGATTTTGTCATGCGCTGAGTCTGCGCTGGCTCAATTTTTTTTATTATATATTTCTAATACCGGTCCACAGAATGTAACCAGTAAAAACCGTGTCCCTATGGTAAAAACGCTACATTTTTAATCTATGGATGCACTTTTAGGGGCGACAACTCTAACAAAACGTTTTTGTCTCCCTTCTGAAGATGGGTCTACTTTAAAAGGAAAGAATCTGCTTCCTTCGGGTGTTTGGAGTATTTTCGAGCAAAAATTTCAAAAAGTTAATTATTGTTTTAAATGCGCTTCGTTATTGGAGTCGTCTCCCTTGCTGACCGGTCCCTGACCTCACGTGGAGGCATAAGTCAAGTTTTAGCTCCGTGCTTACATTATTTTCAAGATGGCACAACTACTAAGTGGAAAAGAAGTGTCAGAGTAAGTAAATTTGTCTTAGGTTACAATTCGGTCTCTTCCACAGTTTCACTTTAGATTGACACACTGATGTTCCTGAAATAGTCTCATTTTACTGAGCCCTGTCTGTAGTGTTGCTCTGCAGTTTGTGAGTGAGAGGAGTAATTTATATACACTCAGGCTCCTGCTACATTTTCAGTGGAGTGATACATGTATCACTGTATTTACTTATGTAAACTGCCTCCATTTCACTGCAGCCTCCAATAGTGGTGAACTATGGTGGATATGATGATTTGGTATATATGATCACGTCGTTCAGCATTATTCTGGGGTGGTCGGGTGGTGCGAAGGTGTCATGTATCTTATGTCACCAGGGCGTCCAGCTGATATTGGCTTACAGTTGGGCAAGGCCTGCTATCCTTGTAGCAGGTAAGGGTAGGGAGGTGATGTTTTTATTTCTTCTGTTTCTTTACTTTCATTCCTGTTCCTCTTTCTTCCCTGTCCGTCTCTTTCATCTCTTCTGCTATCTCTTCTGTCGCTTTTTCTCCCTTTCTCTGGGAGACGACACAAAATGACCCACAAGGGTTGACGTGTCGTTAAACCCCAACACAATCAAAATTCAGCATTATTCGTCATAAATGATGAAGCCATGGTTGGTAATGAAATGTGTATAGCGAAGCAAGATCATGTGCTGAATGGATTGGAACTCTTGATCCAAAGACAGGAGTGCTTCAACTTCTTTGACCTGCAGACACTGCCACATAAGAGCATATGTAAAATATGATGAAAACTAAGGCATAAAGAAGGATATCTACATTTCAATCTTACATAGAGATATCTATTGAAAAAACAGATATCTGTATTATATAGTTAGAAATATCTTTATTTCATATTAAAATATATATATCTGTAATTTCTCAGATATCTAGATATCTGCAATAAAAAAAAACCAAAAAAAACAAAAAAAAATGCAAGAATATAATTTAAATGCAGATACTCCTACATGTATAAGACTATTTAAGGCCTCAATGCTGTGTGGCATCCTTACTTACAAAAAGACATTGAGAGGATTGAACTCTGAGGGATTGGAACTGTCTCGACAAATACTTGGACTGAAAGAAATAAGTTATTGTTACAGACTTAAACGTTTGAAATTGCCAAGTTTAACCCATAGACGCAGAAGAGGTGATATCATTCAGTGTTTTAAAATCATTTGAGGATTAGATGACATTCCATGTGAAAGATTTTTTACTTTTACTGAATCAAGAACTGGTGGACTGTTACAAATTAATCAAACTAAGATGTGAAACCAGTTTTCGCCTTCAAAGCTAAGCTTTGGTACAGAGAAGAGATGTACAGATTTTAAGGTGTTTATCTCAAAGTATTTGGGATAAAGTGTAACCAAGAAAAAAGATCTGTCACCATCACTATCTAATACACAGCATGAGAACTCAGAAGTCTAGTAACTGCAAGAAGATGCAAAGATGTTGGCTTAAAAATGTTTTACCTTACTTATGAGCCGACCAAGGATTCTACAGTATTCTTCGGTTCCGCTATTTTACTATGAAATAAAGAGATCTCCATAATTGTAATGCAGATATCTATATCTTAACTGGAGATATATGTTAAAATTAGATATCTCTTATTTAAATACAGATATCTTTATTTACCTCATCATCGTCATTATCAGATTTATTATTAACCTGCAGGTACAGGGGCAACATCCACATCAGTTCACCTGTTTACCTTTAAATAGAGATCTTTTCTATTTATAAACAGAGGTACATGTTTCGATCCATCTTAAATACAAATATCTGTAGCATATCTAAAATCCTAAATGGATTGCCATTTATTAAGAAAGATACCTTTATTTGAATTAAATGATTGAACTCAAAGATGTTTTAATTTTTCTTTATTCAGAAAATGTTTAATTGAAATTTATAAAGATACCTATAATTCAGTTAAAAATTATCTTTATTTAATTAAAGATATTTTAAATTCAGTTGCAGAGCTACCTCTTATTTAAATTGAAATCATTGTTAAAAAATAGCTACACCCATTTTGCAAGAATGATTTGATTGTTGCTTTTGTCACATGAGCAACTTAGGCATGCATGGCTCCATCCATTTGTTCATTTGTCGTTGTACCAGCGTCCACTTTAGTGTCCACACTGGCCACTGATTGCTTTATCTCGCTGAGCTAAACAAAGATGACAACTCTCACTCTTCTGGTGCTTGTTGGGGGGTGGTCGGGTGGTGCGAAGGTGCTGTGTATCTTACATCACTGGGGCGTCCAACTGATATTGGCTTACAGTTGGGCAAGGCCTGCTATCCTTGTAGTGGGTGAGGGTAGAGGGGGAATGTTTTTATTTCTTCTGTTTCTTCACTTTCATTCCTGTTCCTCTTTCTTTCCTGTCCCTCTCTTTCATCTCATCTACTCTCTCTTCTATCTCTTTTCTCCCTTTCTCTGGGAGACGACACAAAATGACCCTCAAGGGTTGACGTGTCGTTAAACCCCAACACAATCAATCAATCTGGTGCTTGTTTTCACGTTTTAGTACGCAGATGTGACAACAAATTTTTTTTTTTTTTTTTTTAATACAGAGATGTATTTTTAAAGAGAAGTTGGTTTAAACATCTAGGTATTTTTTTTTAAAGGTAAGATGTATGAGTGACATCTGTTTAGAATAAAATATGTAGTTTGAGTAAAGATATTACTGCAAAAACAAAAAAATTCAAAAGATGATTCAAAATCAAACTGTGGTATGATATTTCTGTTTAAACACATTTAGGTAGAGTGGACTCTTCTACCACAACTCATTGGACCAGTCTGTTTCCAGTAGGAGGATGTCTTGTTAGTTTTTATTATTACTGTTTTATAGAAATTTAATGCAAACAGTGTAGATATCTTATCTGGGTCTACACTGTTTGCCAGTGTACCTTTTATGTGACAATATGCATAAATGGGTTGCGGAATTAAGAAAAGCCCGAGATATTACTGCAAAAACAAAACAAATAAAAAAATTACTCAAAATCAAACTGGTATGATATTTCTGTTACAAGCAGTTTTTCAGAGTATCTCAGTTTAGGCAAGAGAATATTAATAATAAAATTCTCATCCCCACCCGCCCCTTAAAGTGACTGAATAAAACATTTTTAAGGGGGCTGGTTGGGGAAGGATATTGTCAAAGACAGTTGGACTCATGCTTAAAACAGATTTTATGACACTTTTAAGAATTGCAAATGAATTATTTGTTATTAAAAGGGTTTATAAGATTGTCTTTTTTTTTTTTGCAAATGATAGTTAGTGTCAGCTATCATGTTTTGTTATGATTTACCTCCTCACTAGGAGACCCAGGAATAAGAAATAAAAAAGAAAATTCACACACTACATTTTTTCTTTTTTTTTTTTTTTAAAAATCTGGATGACGATCTAATAATTAATTTTCTCTGGTCTTATTATAAAAAATACTATTAAATGACATATAAGAAATGTAGAAGAAATAGTCAAAACAATTGATTAAAAAATTTGTTGGCATATGCATAGTACTCATTAGAAGTGCCTATGCAAGGTACTTCTAATGAGTACCCACAACATGTTTTTGTGGAGAAATGAGAAAATCTAATATTATATGGATACCTTATCTTATCTGGAGCTATGCATACATGTAGGTAGATGCTTTAAATAGAGATGCCCTTGTTTGAGATAATAATGATCAGATGTGAACATTAGTGTTAAAATAGGAGTATATTTACACAATAGATACTGATGTTTCTAAATAGGTGTATTTCAATTAAGAAAAGGAATGTCTCTTTGGCAACAACACTAGACATGTATTAACCTCTGAATATTAAATCCTTTCTGTTTTGACATGTAATTAGGTCCCCAATGGAGACAGCATGAAATGTCAAATTCCTTTTGTGAAAAATAACAAAAAAGTCACCAGTTTGCCTTCTGCTGAATTGGAACATAGAATGGTAAAGATTAAAGTTTGACAGAGTCAATATTCATTAGCTTGATTGACACTTAGGTACAGGCTAGCATTGCGTTTACTGTTGGTAATTTTAAACGTTGCCACTCTCTGCACTAATTCAACCGACTACAAATTCATGACATTTTTCTTATTTTTCCCAGAAAACAGGATTTGACATTTCATGCAAATGGTTTCCATTGGAGACAATTTGCATTAGAGACAATTTGCATGAAATGTCAAAAGCTGCTTTCAGGAAAAAAATAAGAAAAATATTTCAGTATGTCATCTAAAAATTTTACCCAGAATGATGAGGGACATTACAAAGAAAATATCTGTCACAGGTTATCTCTATAATTATCTATGGTCCCTTAACCCTTAAAGCGCCAGTCACAACAATTGTCGTCTGCTTTGTCTTCTGCCGGTCACTTTAAAAGTCATTGTTGCAAACAGTGTGGACCCACATCAGACTGCTCCTTTAGGAGCAGTCTGATCTGGGTCCACACTGTTTGCCTATATGCAAAAATAGGTTTGAAAAGATTGCAAGAATATTCAGCAGATGACATAAACAGACGACATTTTCAGATGCAGGTTTTCTTGGCGTTTTAAGGGTTAAGAAGAATTATATATCCCTTTTGTTTCTATATCCATTGCTGCAGATAAGGCACTTGTTTCAGCCTAAAAGTACTGATGTTTTTCTTATTTCTCCATGAACACGTGTTGTGGTACTCATTAGAAGTGCCTCAGTGAGGCTTTTCTAGAGAGTATCCTGGGGGTGGTCGGGAGTGGCAATGGTGTCGTGTATCTTATGTCACCGGGGCGTCCAACTGAAATTGGCTTACAGTTGGGCAAGGCCTGCTATCCTTGTAGCAGGTAAGGGTAGAGGGGGAATGTTTTTATTTCTTCTGTTTCTTCACTTTCATTCCTGTTCCTATTTCTTCCCTTATCGTCGCTTTCATCTCCTCTACTATCTCTTCTATCTCTTTTCTCCCTTTCTCTGGGAGACGACACAAAATGACCCACAAGGGTTGACGTGTCGTTAAACCCCAACACAATCAATCTAGAGAGTATCCACGTTTTGTTTTTGTGGAGAAATAAGAAAAATATGTGGATACCCCTTCTTATCGAGAGCTATGCATCGTCGTTAGGAAAAAAACATAAACACCAATAACTATTATAAATAGATTCAGGCTTGCTTAGGTTAGCTTTGTTAGCTCACCTGAGCACAAAGTGCCCATGGTGAGCTATTGTGGTCAGTCAATGTCAGTCGTGCATCATCCGCGTGCGTCGTCCGTCGTCTGTCGTGCGGCGTCAACAATTGAGCATACTCTTCCTATACCCCTGGGCCAATTGACTAGAAACTTGGTAGGAAGCATCGGGGTGACTTGTTAGGTCAAAAATAGCTAAAATCGTTCCGATTGGAAATCCAGGATGGCCGCCATGGCTGCCATCTTGAAAATCTATTTTTCGCTTCTTCTCCTGAACCGAAAGGCCAACTGACTAGAAACTTGGTAGGAAGCATTGGAGTGACTTGTAGATCAAAAATAGCTAAAATCGTTATGATCGGAAATCCAAGATGGCCGTCTTGAAAATGCATTTTTTGCTTCTTCTCCTGAACCAAAAGGCCAACTGACTTGAAACTTGGTAGGAAGTGTTGGGCTGACTTATAGATAAAAAATAGCTAAAATCGTTCTGATTGGAAATCCAAATGGCCGCCACAGCGGCCATCTTGAAAATCTGTTTTTCTTTTCTTCTCCTGAACCTAAAGGCTTATTGACTTAAAACTTGGTAGGAAGCATCGGGGTGACTTGTAGATCAAAACTAGCTAAAATCGTTCTGATCAGATATCCAAGATGGCCGCCATGACGGCCATCTTGAACGTCTTGTTTCTTCTCCTGAACCTAAAGGCCTATTGATTAGAAACTTGGTAGGAAGCACGGGGGTGACTTGTAGAGCAAAACTAGCTAAAATTGTTCCGATCGGAAATCCAAAAGGGCTGCCATGGCGGCCGTCTTGAAAATCTATTTTTTGCTTCTTCTCCTGAGCCAAAAGGCCAATTGACTCGAAACTTGGTAGGAAGTATCAGGGTGACTTGTAGATCGAAAGTACAATGTAGCTAAAATCGTTCCAATCAGAAATCCAAGATGGTCGCATGGCGGCCATCTCGAAAAGCAATTTTTCGCTTCTTCGCCTGAACCAAAAAGCCATTTGACTTGAAACTTGGTAGGAAGCATCAAGGTGACTTGCAGGTCATAAATAGCTAAAATTGTTTCGATTAGAAATCCAAGATGGCCGCCATTATAGCCATCTTGAAAATCTATATTTTGCTTCTTCTCCTGAACACAAAGGCCAACTGACTCGAAACTTGGTAGGAAGCATTGGGGTGACTTGTAGATCTAAAATAGCTTAAATTGTTCGGATCAGAAATCCAAGATGGCCAAGATTTTGCTTATTTTCCTGACCCAAAGGGCCAATTGATTTCAAAATTGGTAGGGAGCATTGGGATGACTTGTAGATCAAAAATAGCTAAAATCGTTCCAGTCGGAAATCCAAGATGGCGGCAATCTTGATAATCTGTTTTTCGTTTCTTCTCCTGAACTGAAAGGCCAATTGATCGAAACTTGGTAGGAAGCATCTAGGTGATTTGTAGATCAAAATAGCCCAAATTGTTCCGATAGGAAATCACAAATGGCAGCCATGGCGGCCATCTTGAAAATCTGTTTTGAACTTTTTCTCCTGAACCAAAAGGGCAATTGACTCAAAGTTCATTGCAAGTATCCAGGTGACTTGTAGATCAACAACAGCTAAAATCATTCTGACTGGAAATCCAAGATGGCTGCCATCTTGTTTATGTTTATATATTTCCCTGCAACTGTGTTCTTATGTATAAAATCATGATTCTTCAGAAACCACTTAGCCAGTTGCCACCAAATTCCACATTGATCCAACTGTTGAAATATGATTGAGAGTTTGTTCAAATGATCAGGCTGTGTTGACTGTCATGTCCATATATTCTTCTTCAAAATTAAGAACTGCTTAAATGATGATCTTTTCATTAGTTGCGATGACAGGATTGGAAAAATGTTGCATAACATCTCCATATCCTCAGTGGCTATGTCACTCAGGTGAGCGACCCGTGGCCCGTGGGCCTCTTGTTTAATAAAACTTAGCATGTTGGGTAAAAAAGTGCCCACAAGTTGTTTTTTTTTTTTTTTTTTTTTTTTTTTTATTTTTCTTGAGAAAAAATTTTTCTTGAGAAAAAGAGGGTTTGGTATTTCTCACAAAGTATCTCCTCAGAATACATTTTGCATGAAATGTTAAACCCTATTTTTTAAGGAAAAATTAAGAAAAAAATCCAGTTGTCATCTGGTGAATTTTCCCAGAGAAAAGGTTACTGTAAAAACCCTAGAGGTATTGGGACAGACAGGCCTTTGCAAACTATATAGACCCAGGTCAGACACTATAGAATGTGGCTTCTGATTAGGGTCTACACTGTTTGCCATACATACAGCAATATTTTAGACACATCAACAGGTAGTAGGATGGGCTATTTCAAGTCTTAGAAGTATGGTATGTAGATATGGTATCCTAATACATGTAACTAGGGTTATTACATTAATCTATTGTTCTGTGTTATAGCTTTGGCCATAGCTCAAGATAAGAGGCTGTTTTCATCCAAAAAATATTGATCTTTTTCTTATTTCACTGGCACAAAAACTTAATTAAGTTTTGGGTACTCATTAGAGGTGCCACACTCTAGACCTATGGCCTCCTCTGATAAACAAAAGAAAGACAGAATAATGAGTCTTAACATCAGAACATGTTCCTTTTGAAGTGTGCCGAAGGAAGACTCAAATCAGCACCTGTAGTCCTGTACATTCCAATCAGAGTCTTCATTGTCTGCATGAAGACACTTTGCATCCTTGGCTATTAAAAATGTGCCCAGTGAAGATTCTGATCAGACTGCAAATGTGCAGATTGTTCTGAATCTTCACTGGGCACACATGTCCGAAGGTAGCTTTTCTGACGTAACAACTGAAATGACCTACAGTGAAGTAAAATTGATAAATAGAAAAAGTTGACATTAAGTACTTATTGACTCTCATCTTTTATTACAAAATGAAGTAATTTTGTTAAAACACTAGTTTTACAGTAGCCTTGCCCAAGGCTTAGAAATATACATTTATATTTTTTGGCTTATTGAGCTCTGTGGCTAGTCTACAGATAATATGGTCTGGATTTCTAATATATATCAGAGACAACCACAGAAGAAAAGTTCACCCATAGACTAGCTAAACATTGAATCAAAAAGTAGAATGTAAATGAAAAAAAAAAAATAATAATAAGTAAACAAAAAGTGACAAACATACTTATATATTGGCCTAGTAGCTAGGCTAGTTTTACAGGTATTCCACTGAATGCTATATCATACCTGCCTTATGATAATCAGTGTGATTAAAACATTTGTGCAGTGTTGTTGTTGGGTCTCCACCTTTGGATCTGGAGGACGTGTATTCAGTTCCTAATTTGGTCATAACTAATGATGGTAATTTCTAAAATTGGAGATAACTGCTCTTTTTCCATTTGTGCTCAGAATTAGGAAGAAGAGCCCTAATGCTGGGTTATATTTAGTTTAGACTAAACAAATCCCTTTTCAGAAGGGTCTTAGAGTGCAGGACTGCACAGGAAGTCACAGAAGTTGTCTACCTTGGCAGAAATAGCAGAAAATCTGACACATGTATCTGATCCTCTTATTATCCATAGGTCTGGGGGTGGTTGGGTGTGGCAAAGGTGTCGGGTATCAGTTGGGGCATCCAACTGATATTGGCCTCCAGTTGGGCAAGGCCTGCTATCCTTTTAGTAGGCAAGGGTAGAGGGGGGATGTTTTTATTTCTTCTGTTTCTTCACTTTCATTCCTGTTCCTCTTTCTTCCCTGTGCCTCTCTTTCATCTCCTCTCCTATCTCTTTTCTCCTTTTCTCTGGGAGGTGACAACAAATGACCCACAAGGTTTGACGAGTAATTAAACCCTAACACAATCAATATCCATTGGTCTAGATAAGGATGGGTATCAGGTAAATACATTTCTTATTTCTTGGCAAAAAAATATGTTACAGTTTCTCATTAGAAGCGCCTCAGTGAGGTGCCTCTAATGAATACCCATAACATATGTTTTTGTCAAGAAATAAGAAAAAATTAGAAACTTGTTGGTTGAAAAATGCCCTTATCAAGAGCTATGTATTATCCCATTTGTCAAAGAACTAGCAGAAATAATGAGCTGTTCACTGTTTTACAGAGATATTCGCCGGAAGCTGAAGCAAGAAATCCTAGAGATTCAAGAAAAATATCCAGATTTTAAACCAGGACTAGCCATTGTTCAGGTAATTAATCTTTAGCACACCTGGTAAAATTTTCACCAGACAACATTTTAATCTTTTTTTTTTTTTTATTTTCCCTAGAAACCAGAATTTGATATTTCATGCAGATTGTCTCCATTGGAGACAGTGCATGAAATGTCATATCCTGTTTTCTGGGAAAAATAAGAAAAATATCATCAATTTGTCGTCTGCTGAATTAGCCAAGAGAGTGGTAATGGTAAAAGAAGAGACGCCCCACCTCACCTCTTCTCCAACCACCCTGTTCAATACATGCTAGACTGGATTACAGAATAATTTGCTATTTTTGAGACAGAAAAAAATACTTTTCTTTCATTCTAATAAAATCCAAGAATTTATCACAGTGAGATTATCATGCAAGACAATGGAATTCTGCCCTTGTTCACAGGCATTACCACAAAGTATGATACAGGCATCCACTTTTACATCCATCTGTGTGTCATTTGATTGACATGATCACACATGCAATGAATAGAATGTCATTTTTCTTGAACAGTAGCACATGCAACCAAGAAACCAGGGCCCAGTTGTTCAAAGCGTTGTTAGCTTAACGAGCTCGTTAAAGTCATTTCGTTAACTGCTTTAGCGGATTCAATATACAATATTCTGCAAAAGCTACTCGCATTTTTTCAGCAAAAAATTTCAGAATATTTGCGTATCACTCGATGTAAATTTTAACGAATCGTTAACTAACGACGTCGTTAGCTTTGAACAACTGGGCCCTGATGTGAATTTTCGCCTAGACGTACACCACCTTTAGTGCCACTGCATTAATGCTTTGCACTCTGTGTAATTTTTTCAGCATATGTCAAAATACATGTATGTTTCTTATTTTTTGCAGAAAACAGGATTTGACATTTTATGCAAATTATCTCCAGTGGAGATAATTTGCATAAAATGTCAAATTCTGTTTTCTGGGAAAAATAAGAAAAATAGCATGTTTGTCATCTGCTGAATTTGCCCATAGAGTAGTAAAATTTAATGTGGACTGTCTGTCCAATAAAGACGCAAGTCAACCTGCACATTTGAGCAGTCTTAGCAAAGCCTTTGTCATGTGCCTAAAGAAGTTTTGTATCATTGGCCCGATCCACAGAGCACTCAGTAAAGACACTGGTCACTGTGTGGATACGCAGACTGATCTGTCTTTTCTGGGTGCATACATCCACAACTACATTTTCCCATGTAGGGGCTCTGAATGCTTAGCATATTAGGTAAAAATTTCAGCTGAAAACATCTTTAAATATTTTCTCAGAAAACAGGCTTTGACAATAATGTAAAATGTCTTCTTAGGAGGCACTTGACATGAAATGTCAAAGCATATCTTTTGAGGAAAAAAAAAAATAAGAAAAAAGTCATCAATTTGTCATTTGCTGAATTTGCCCAAGAGTGGTAAAGATTAACCCTTAAAGCGCCAATCACAACTTTTGTCGTCTGCTTTGTCATCTGCTTGTGATTTTAAAAGTCATTTTTGCAAACAGTGTGGACCCAGATCAGACTGCTCCTAGTCTGATCTGGGTCCTGACTGTTTGCCTCTATGCAAAAATAGGTTTGAAAAGTTTGCAAGAATATTCAGCAGACGACATAAACAGACATTTTTAGATGCAGATTTTCTTGGCGCTTTAAGGGTTAATGCTTAGCACTCTGGGTAAATTCAGCAGATGATAAATTGATGATATATTTCTTAATTTTCCCATAAAACAGGATCTGACATTTCATGCAAATTATCTCCATATCATCAATTTGTCATCTGCTGAATTTGTCCAGAGAGTGATAAAGGTTAAAAGTCCATGTTGTGTTGACTTGCTGCCTCTATTGAGTACCCAAAGAGTTGTTTCTGGGGAGAAATAAGAAAAATATACAAACATTTTGTTTGAAAAAAAAAATACCCCCTATGTCTCATCTAGAGCTATGAAGAGGTGTGATGGAGTCTTCTTCTGAATTCTCTTTCTATTTTCTTTGAAAGATATTTCCATAATGATTTCTCTTTTGCATGTTCTGTAAAACAATTTTGGTCATGGTTTTAGTACAAATGGAGAAAAATCCCAACATACCATATTTACCCTAAATATTGGGACACCTTGCCTCCTTACCATATTTGTCATAAAATGACTACCAGAACAATAAATACTATTTTTGGCATTTTGGTGTTTTACCCCTCACTATTTAATGAATTGGGTAAATTCGTATTTTCATTTTTGGATTTGAGTATAGTCTGGTGGGCATGGTCTAAATTTGAGCAAATGACATTGCCTATCACTAGCAAAGTGAAAGGGTACTAAAATGCCTAAAATTGGTGTTAAAAGACATCAATGTCTTCCATTATATCCAGTCTAAGACAGTACTTGTGTCATATGAAGTATGAAGGCGCTTTTATTGTACAGTGATCATAATATAAAAAGTGATCAAGTGCTTTTCTGGCCTTGAAACATTTAATTTTTACCCTTGAATTTGGAAATAATAAGATACTCTGTTAAATATATTGGATTTCAATACCCTAATGTTCGAAAATAATTGTGTATTTGCTCTAAATAGCTTGGTATTTTACTCAGATATTTCCCTTATCTCTTCCTCTGACTACCTGTTGATGTGTCTTGAAATGTGAAGTATCAACCTTAATGTGCTAAGCCAAACTGTAGCAGATGACATTCTATTTTTATAATTTTTCAAAGAAAAATAAGACTTGACTTTTTTATGTACATTGTCTGCCTAGCAGATGATTCATATGAAGTGTCATCTTATTTCTCTGAAAAATAAAAAAAGAAGTAATTAGAATGTTGTCTTAGGCAGACAATTCACATAAAATGTCAAGCCTTATTTTCTCTGGGAAAAAATGGAATGTCGTTCGCTACAATTTTGCTTATAGCACATTAACCCATTTAGTTGGGAACCCCGCAGTCTGATCGGGTCTGCACTCTTTGCATTTAATACAGGAGTTTCAAAAAACCATAGTGATATTAAAAACTAACCAGAAACCCCGCTATAGGAAATAGACTGGACAAAGGGATGTGATAGAAGAGTCCACTTGATGTAAATGGGTTAAGGGTTAAGCTCGAAATGCATTTTCTCATTGCAGGTTGGTGGGCGAGAAGATTCTAATGTTTATATTGGACAGAAGCTGAAGAATGCCCAGGCTGTAGGAGTAGATGCCAGACACGTACAGTTACCAAACACAGCCAGTCAGGATGATGTATGGGATTATGGCTTTCATTTTTTCCATGATGCTTTTCTGAACACTTAGCATGCTTTGTAAAATTTTCAGCAGACAATCTTTTTGAAAATATTTTTCCCAGAAGAAAGGTTTTGAAATTCTATGCAAATTGTCTCTTGAGGAGACAATTTGCATGGAATGTCAAATCCTATGTCCTGGAAAAATAAGAAAAAAAAAAAATAACCAATTTGGCATCTGCGAATTTGCCTATAGCATGCTAAGTGTTAAGTAACTTTTAGTCCACTAAATATTTAGACTTATGCACCTATCAATGTTTTAGAGGGGGTATTGTTGGCAGTATTAACCTGGGGAATTCGACATTTGTGAAAACTATCTGTCTAATTCCCTACACTTGAGTCAAAAAATTGTGTCCAAAATCCCCTCGGTGGGCATTAAAATTTGCACATTTCTTGTAGAATTTGCCTTTTAGATGTCTAATACCCTGCCCATTCTGTCGAACTTCCATGCATTCGGTATGATTTGGATGTCTAATCCCCAGGGTATCCCCGCCATCCTACCTCTGGCGGAACACAATGATAGATGCATTAGTATTGAATTAGTTTGAAGTCTAAGCAGTAAAAGATGATGTATCAGATAATGAAGAATGCAGTATCTAATCAGGGTCTGCATGGTGTGCCATTTATACAGCAGTTTTTAGGCACATCAGAAGGTAGTAATGGGGATATTTCTAATTTTAGACAATTATGATAAATTCATAGCTCCAGATAAGATGCTTTTTTCAACCAAAAACTTTGATATTTTTCTTTTTTCTCAACAAAAAACATGTCGTGGGTACTCATTAGAAGTGCCAAACAGAGGCTCTTATAATGATTACCCACAACTTGTTTTCATGGAGAAATAAGACAAATATTACCAGATACCATTTCTTATTCAGAGGATAATATTTACACTAAATCATACCTTGTGGATTCTCATTGAAATCTGCATGCGGAGCTGATACCAATGAGTACCCAAAAGGTATGGTTTAGTGCAAAAGTAACATAAATTATCCCAAGTGACCAGCACAATTATTTTTTTCTCTGGTGTCCTGACCTTATTGAAAACTACAAAACAAATCACATGTAACTCGAGAGATTCTTCTTTAGAGATCAAAGTTTAATGTATAGCATGTTGGGTAAAACTTCCAGCAGACAACACTTTGAAACATTTTACTTAGTTTTCTCAGAAAATAGGTTTTGGCATTTCATGCTAATTGTCTCCTTAGGAGACAATTGGCATGAAATGTCAAATCCTATTTTCTGGGAAAGTCAGAAAAATATGAGTACATCATCTATGCATTTGCCCAGAGAGTGGTTAAGGTTAAATGTATGTAGAAAATAATATCTACTGAACTGTATTGATAGCTAAAACAGTAACTGTTAGTAAAGTATAGATTATCTGTTCATACCTAATTATCTTTTATTTTTTAGAAAAAAGATTCTAATCTTTGGACTACAACAATAAATTTTATCAGCAATCAACATATGACACACCAAAACTTGTCATATAAATAATTATTGTCACAAACAGAAAAGGGTCACACCAGCCCTTATATATATATATATATATATATATATATATATATATATATATATATATATATATATATATATATATATATATATATATATATATATATAATATATATATATATATATATATATTATATATATATGTACTCAGTTTGGTTAGTCCATCATTTCTCATATTAAAAATTTTCCAGATCAAAGTCCTGTATCAGACAGGGTGTATACTCAAATTGTTCTTTATCTATGCTTTTCTTACATTGTTTCATTGTGTTGTGCTTCGGTCTTTGTAACATTGTAGATTGTCAGAGCTGTTGAAAGACTGAATGATGACCCAAATGTACATGGGATCATTGTACAGGTAAGTGAGGAGTGACAGATAAGTGAAAATTGTTGATAAACCCAGGTCTTGCTTGACCAGGATATGCTCTGCCTTTGCAAACATTGTAGCTCCAGATCAGTTGGCTTCAATGATAAAATGGCTTCTGAAGAAGCCAACTGATCTAGATATGCACTGTTTGTCATTATGTACGTGAATTTGAAAATTAGAAGTGGGCTTAGCATCTTAATTTATTCAGAATGGCAAGGATAACTCTTGCTGATAATGTACATTTTTGTCACCCCTGCTTAACCAAGCATGTGCAGTATAGGGGTTCAGTTTTCTGTCTGTCTGTTCATTTCTCTCTGTCTGTATGTCCTCGCCCACATGAACAGAGACTATGGTAATCTTTATTGAAACTTAGGACAAGCTATAAAGGTCATCTCCATCCTGCAGCCGTTCATCTGTTATAGCTCCAGATAAGGCTTTTTTTTTTTTGACCGAAACGTACTGATATTTTTTTTTTATTTCTTCATGGAAACATATTTTGTGGGTACTCTTTAGTAGCCCCTCAGGGAGCACTGCTAATGGGTACCTATAACATATGTCTTCTTGGAGAAATGATAAAATATTATATGGATACCCCCTCCTAGCTGGAGACATTATGATCTGTTCACACTTTTTATTAGCTCACCTGAACAACGTTCATGGAGAGCTATTATACTACCCTCGGTGTCAGCGGCGACATTTGCGGCAGCATTGGCGTTGGCAGCGTCCACAAATGTTAAGGTTTTCGTTAAAGTGTTTAAGACCTCATTATTTCCTAACCTTATCACTGATTTGATTCATCTTTGGTATAATGATACATATTGGTCCAAACTTTAGCGCAGTACTATCTCCACCACCCTTGGTCATGTCAAGGTCAAGGCCACAGACTTAGAATTTTTATGTTAAAATTTTACGTCAAAGTTTTTAGGATCTCTTTACTTCTAAACCAAACAATGGATTTAATTGATATTTGGTATCATGATATATAAAAGTCCAAAGTTTTTATCAGCACTCATGACCATGACCTTGGGGTCGAGGTCACAAACTTATAATTTTAAAAATGTTAAAGTTTTTGTTTAAGTTTTTAAGACCTCATTATTTCCTAACCTTACCACCAATTTGATTCAGCTTTGGTTCAAATGTGCAATATCAGGTAAGCTATCCTGTCTGGCAACAGGTCTTGTTAAATGATTTTCTTGTCACTACTTTATTAAGTCGATGAATAGTTCATATGTGATAACACAAAGTGTAAATTTTGATTAAGAAAAACATTTAGCTGAAACCCTAGTTAGTTGTCTTGGAGTAAATATTTTGCACAGACACTGTCTATGGGGGGCATGAAAAATGTTTCCACTTCTGGGCCCAGTTTTTCAAAGCTAACAACGTCATTAGTTAACGATTCGTTAAAATTTACATCGAGTGATACGCAGATATGCTGAAATTTTTTGCTGAAAAAATGTGAGTAGCTTTTGCAAAGCTACTTAATTTTTTCAGCAAAAAATATCAGAATATTGTATATTGAATCCGCTAAAACAGTTAACGAAATGACCCTTAACAAGCTTGTTAAGCTAACGACGCTTTGAACAACTGGGTCCTGGTTGTTATTAACCCATTTAGCCTGGAAGATTTTTGAGTTGATTGTTTACAATCGAGCCATAGTATACAACCACAAAAATTTCCTTAAGGTAGTTATCCACATGATTATCTTTAATCAATGAAAGGAAACCACACGTTTTGTACTATATCCAGGTAACTGTTATTTATAGTTACGCTCTTCTTGTAACTGTGGTACCAGATCTAGAGTGCTGTGTAAAGAGGGTTATCTGTAAACCTGAGCTAGGGCATTGGCAAACAGTGCAGGGACATTGGCAAACAGTGTAGACCCAGATCAGATTTCACAGAACACGATCAGAGTCTGTGCTGTTTACTTAAATTACTGGAAATTAAGGTTTAAATAAAATAAAGTCCCCGTCCAGGACCATTTTCCCAGCCTACACTCAGAGATGATCAACCCGCCAGCACAATAGTGCTTTGATTCCATCTTTGGAGTGACTAATCTGTTTAGTATGTAAATAGAGGATCTTACATGAGTGGTCATTTAATATGAAATTTATGAAATGAGTTTTGGGTGATTTCGGTATTTGCGAGCCTTGGCGAGCAAAATACCGAAATTACCTAAAGAGTTTCATGAATTTCATATTAGATGACCACGAATGTAAGATTCTGTTTATCACATGGCCCTTCCGATGACAAAAATGCACAAAATATATTTGCAAAGATAACGGCTTTCCATAGCTAAGCGGAACAACTCACTACCAAGGATTCACAGTACTACGCAACAAAAATAGTTCGCATATTATTTGATAAATACCGAAAATAACTAGAAACAAGATAAATATGCCATTTATTACTTCGTTAAACTGTAGGAAATAATGATGATTTTTATTTGAGCTAATAAATATTTCATTTGAATAACTCAATTCAAAACTAAATATTCCATTGAACAACGTCATTCAGCGAGTCAATACGTCACTGAGAATCAGTAGGGAAATCCCTCACAGTCAGCTGACGTATTTAAAGGTCATTGACCTTGATCAATACAATTTATACGGTGGTCGACACACTCAAGTAAATGACAGATTTCAAGACTATAAAACATTTTAACTGCAGTTTGGATGTTAATTTGACACATTTATTGACTATACGAGTCATGTCATCTTCCAATGCTTTTTTGATGGGGGTGATGTTTTTTTGTTTTTTTTCCTTCTTCATTGACAGTTTGACGATATCGATGTTGAAAGTGTCTCCAAATATGTTGCCGGAAAACATCGAATTTTAACCACCATGGATATTTCTGGTAGCCATGTTATCCACATTATGATTGTTTTGTGTCTTCCCCCTCCATCGGTCTGACATTTATCGTTCATCTAAAAATCATCTCAAAATTGAAGGCAGGATCTCATCCAAATGTGAAAGTTGTATCGGCGAACGAGGACACCATTTTGGTTGCTATCAATAAGCGAAGTAATACGAATATTAATGAGGGTAATTAGGCTAACCAATGGGAAGCCTTGCAGGTGTTATAACACGTGTGGTTATATGATATTATGTCATGGGTTATTTCACTGAATAACTTGAGGGTCATGTGATAAAGATGTGTTCTACAATACTGTGTTCTTTTTTCATGTTGTTCAATATAGTATCTAACCATAATCTGCTCTTTCTGCACTTTTAGTTTGAAGTATGCACAAATTGGAGCAAATTTAGGCACAGATTAAATAGGACCCTTGTCATATATACTTTGTTTCCTATCTCATTTAGTTTTTCATAGTGATTTCTTTTTTTTCCAGTTGCCATTGGATACCAGCAGTGAAGTTGACACGCATCTGGTCACCAACTCTATTAGACCAGACAAAGATGTTGATGGGTAATGATAAATGAGATAGCACAAAAAAATATGAACACAGAAACATACAAGCCTATGCTGCTGTGCATCACAAGCAAAACTTTGCAACTATAAACATATTAGCCTGTGCTGCTCCTTATCATAATACTCCACACCACAAGATTCAGTGTTATTGCGCATCACAAGCAAAACTTTGCAACTATAAACATATAAGCTTGTGCTGCTCCTTATCATAATACTCCACACCACAAGATTCAGTGTTATTGCGCATCACAAGCAAAACTTTGCAACTATAAACATATTAGCCTGTGCTGCTCCTTATCATAATACTCCACACCACAAGATTCAGTGTTATTGCGCATCACAAGCAAAACTATACAACTATAAACATATTAGCCTGTGCAGCTCCTTATTGTAGTACTCCACACCACAAGATTCAGTGTTATTGCGCATCACAAGCAAAACTTTGCAACTATAAACATATTAGCCTGTGTTGCTGCTTGTCATAATACTCCACACCACAAGATTCAGTGTTATTGCGCATCACAAGCAAAACTATGCAGCTATAAACATATTAGCCTGTGCTGCTGCGTATCATGAGGAAAATATGAGAACATAGAAACATTATAGCCTATAATACTCTACAGTTGAACAAGATTATAGGGATCAAACATGGTTTTTCATGCATTAACATTTGCCAGGTCCTGAGGGAGGTGTTGAAAACCGAGGCCGGAGACCTCGGTTTTTAACACCTCCTTAGGGACCTGGCGAATGTTAATGCATTGAAAAACCATGTTCAATCACTGTTATTGCATAAAAACTGAAAATATTTGCTATAGTTCGCGTTATTTCTTGCACTGTTTTGTTTTGCCTTTTCACTGATGTCTCACGAATGCAGTTTCCACGGGCTATGGCAGTACACATCTCATAATGAAAGCAAATCTGTGGCCCCGGTACGATCATATTGAAAGTTGCGTAGCCATGCATTAACAGCGCATGAATTGCTTTGTTAATACACCGCTTTTCGCCGGTTAATGCACGGCTGTTAATAATGTGCGGCACTGCTTTTTATGCAATAATAGCCTATAGTATTCCACAGTTGAACAAGATTCAATGTTACTGCTCGTCACGAACAAACATAGGACAAAGAAACATATTAGCCTGTGCTACTGCTGTATATCAGAAGGAAATATTTGTGAACTTAGAAACCTATTAAAATATGCTGCTGCACTTCACAAGGGAAAAGGTTTGAACATAAACATACAGGCCTATGCTACAACACCACAAGGACATATATGTGAACATAGAAACATATTAGCCTATGTTACAACACATCACAAGGACAAATATGTGACATAAAAACATATCGGCCTAGGCTACAACATATCACAAGGACAAATATTTGAACATAGAAACATATCAGCCTGTGCTGCAACACATCACAGGACAAATATTCGAACATAGAAACATAATTGGTCTGTGCTACGACACATCACAAGGACAAATATGTGAACATAGAAACATAATTGGTCTATGCTACGACACATCACAAGGACAATTATATGTGAACATAGAAACATAATTGGTCTATGCTACGATACATCACAAGGACAAATATGTGAACATAGAAACATAATTGGTCTATGCTACGACACATCACAAGGACAAATATGTGAACATAGAAACATATTAGCCTAAGCTACAACACATCACAAGGCCAAAATATGTGAACATAGAAACATATTGGCCTATGCTACAACACATCACAAGGACAAATATGTGAACATAGAAACATATTAGCCTAAGCTACAACTCATCACAAGGCCAAAATATGTGAACATAGAAACATATTGGCCTATGCTACAACACATCACAAGGACAAATATGTGAACATAGAAACATATTGGCCTATGCTACAACACATCACAAGGACAAATATGTGAACATAGAAGCATATTGGCCCATGCTTCAACACATCACAGGACAAATCCACAGAAACCTATTAGCAAGGACATATCTGTGAACAAAGGAACATATTAACCCAGGCTACTACACGTCATAAGGAAAAAAGTGTGAGCATAAAACATTGGCCTATGCTACAATACAGCACAAGGAAAAATATGTGAACATTGAAATATATTAGCCTATTCTTCTTTAAATTAAAAGGAAAAATATGTGAAATAGAAATATATTGGCCTATGCTACAACACATATGGAAAAATATGTGAACATACTTGTAAAAGCAAATTAGCCTTTGTTACTGCACATCAAAAGGAAAATTTATGAATATATAATAGCCTTCATATTTGCTACTGCACAAACTGATCAAAGCTTTTTGGTATTTGGGATTTAAGGGAATTGGATACCCTTTTAAGGGAGGCAACATTCAAAAGGGTTTTGTCCCCATGTGCTAGAAAAAGAAAGAATTTGCTTCAAAGGGGAGCAAATTCATTCCTTTTAGAGTGGACCCTTTTTCAGAATGATGACAAAACAATTTCAACAGAGCTACCTCACCCTTAAAGTATCAGTTTGCCTTAAAATGTGTCTGAGTATTAGGCTAAATATAAACATCCATTACTAAAGCCCATGTCCAGTGATAGTATACAGTTGGTTTTCTCCAGCATGTTTCAAGCTGCAACAGGAGTAAATGTACCTTCTGGTGTGTGCCCAGCAAAGATGCCAATCAGCCTGCACATCTTCACAGACTGATCAGAGTCTTTGTTGTCCGCATGAAGAAACTTTGCATCCTTGCTTATGCAAAATGCATCCAGGGAAGATTCTGATCAGACTGATCTGAATCTTTGCTGGGCACACATCTGAAGGTATGTTTTCGGACGTTGTGGTTCATTCATTGTTTACAGGCTTCATCAGGAGAATGCTGGAAGACTTGCTAGAGGTGACCTTGGCAAATGTATTGTACCATGTACACCAAGAGGATGTCTAGAACTCATCAGCAGAACAGGTCAGTCTGAATTTATAGGTTGTTCCACTATTCTATAGTGGAGTTGGTAGTGTATCTGACTGCAGATCCAGGGGTTGCAAGCTGGGATTCCAGCGTAGCCACATAACTTTCTTGGTGATTGATCACGAAATAATTCTGAACCTTCCACTATTCAAGAACGGCAGTTGTCAGTTACTGGCAAAAGTATGAGCACAAAGTGCTGGTTAACTGCTTAGAGGGCTAAGCGTAGAGGGGAAAGTGTGAGTAGGTTAACTGTCTTGCTGGACATGGCCTTAACAGTAAAATCAAAATGTGTTTATATGTAATCAAGTTCTTGGATGTGATAATATTTGGAAAGACAGACAGACAAACAATTTTAACATAGAACAGAAGCTGCAGAATGCAACATTTAATCAGGATCTGCATTGTTTGCCAATCTTCCAGTAATTTTAAGAAGGTCAGCAGGCAGAAAAATGGACTTGTTAAAATTTAAGGACAAATACAGTGAACCCTCGTTACAATACCAGCATTTGTTCCCAAAGATGTTGCCATTAAAATGAAATTGCTGTTGTTTTTTTTTTTCCCCACTGAACATATGTTTTGGATATTTGTTAGAACCGCAGAATGCGGCGTCTCATCTGGGTCTACACTGTTTGCCACTCATCCAGCAATTTTTAGACACAACATCGGGTAGTGAATTGTACTGGTTCAAATGTTAGAACATATATGGTGAGGTGTCCGAATACTTAGGGTAAATACGGTAACTGTCACCTGTTGAGCAAAGATTTCATGTCAGTCAATTTGTTATTATAAAGAATTTTATCATTGTATTGATTGTTGGCATAAAGAGAGTTGATTGTATAGTTAGGAGTTAAGGTGTCTGAATGTTTAGATTAAACATGGTGAATGGTCAGACTGGCTGTGCTGTTGAGAAATTCTGTTAGGAGCACAGAAAATGTGGATACATATGAAGCTGAAACAAACAATAGTTATGATTCCAGTTCATGGCCATAAAATTATAAATCCAGATAAGGCACTTATTTCATAGGAAAGATAAGGCGCTTTTTTTCATCTGAAAAATGCTGATATCTTTCTTATTTCTCAACACAAACATATGTTGTGGGTACTCATTACAAGCGCCTCGGCGAGGTGCTTCTAATGAGTACCCACAATATATGTTTTCGTCGAGAAATAAGAAAAATATTATGTGGATACCCCCTCTTATCTGTTGTGGGTGGTTGGGTGATGTGAAGGTGTCATGTATCTTTTGTCACCCGGGGCGTCCAGCTGATATTGGCTGATAGTTGGGCAAGGCCTGCTATCCTTGTAGCAGGTAAGGGTAGGGAGGTGATGTTTTTATTTCTTCTGTTTCTTCACTTTCATTCCTGTTTCTCTTTCTTCCCTGTCCGTCCCTTTCATCTCTTCTGCTATCTCTTCTGTCTATTTTCTCCCTTTCTCTGGGAGACGACACAAAATGACCCACAAGGGTTGACGTGTCGTTAAACCCCAACTCAATCAATCAAAAACCCTCTTATCTGTAGCTATGTAATAATTAAACCGAAAAGTAATGATATTTTATTTCTGTATGAAAACATGATGTGATAACGATTAGAAGCACCTTGCCGAGGTGCTTCTAATAAGTAGACACGACATGTTTTAGTGGAGAAATAAAAAAATCATTATCTATCTTATCTAGAGCTATAATCAAAACTTAGGGTGGGTAATATAGAGAGCAAGAGTGCCCACAAAATGGCAGTAAATGGACTGACTACTAGAAATAATTCAGTGTGCTAGATAAGGTGCTTTTTCAGCAAAAACATTTTTGTACTATTCTTACTTCTGCACAAAATCATATCGGAATCACCTCATTGAGTGTCCACCCCCATACATTTTCATTGAAAAACCAAAAATGAGCCAGCACACGACAAAACCTACAATAAGACTTGTGCGACCAGCGAAATCTCTGATCAGAGTCTTCGCTGATTGCATGTGCCTTTTACAGCCTCTAGGCTATCCAAAGAGGGATAAACGAGACTCTTGCCATATTGGATGGATGTACAGGCTGATCTGTGTCTTTGCTGGTCACACAGGTCATATTGTAGGTTTTGTCGTGCGCTGGATCAAATTATTTGTCTGCATACTTATCTGGTGCTATTGTTGGTGGTAGGGTGGTGTTTATAGGTCCTGCACTAGGTGTGGAAGTGGACATGTTAGTAATTCTTCTCTTTCTGTTTCTGATCTGTCATTTGGGTTTTCCTTCATCCTGCTTTGTATCTTTTTTCCTGTACTCTACTTTAGCTCTTCTGTCCATTTTCTCCTTTGACAGGGAGACAACACAAAATGATCCTGTGGAGACCATTTGCATGAAACATCAAAGCCTATTTTCTGGGAAATATAAGAAAATATTTCAAAATGTTGTCTGCTGAAATTTTATCCCAGATTGCTATGCATTAATATAAATGTGTCTTTTTGCCAGTATTCTGAATAATCTTAAACTTGGCTTCTTCATTTTTATACCTCCAAACACACACACACATACACTATGATGGGGTGTTATGGTATCATGTTGGTCATCAGTGTGTCTGTCCATCCGTCAGCTGGCCTGTCCCTCCGTCTATCGCCTGTCCATCCATACATATATGTTCATTTCTCAAATACCGGATAATAATTCGAGTAAATATCAATGAATTTTTATCAAACTTAGTATGTGCATTGATATTGTAGAGATCTGGTTTGGGATTGTTAATGGGCAAATTCCGTTGATTATTTTGACAGTTATCTGCCCCCGACAGGATAATGGCGAGGTATTATCGTTTCACGTTTTTATTCACCTTGCAAGTGCTTTAAGCCTGATCTTCAGCTTTCCTGTTTCTTGTGATGAAAAACCTGATTCTCTTGTGCTTTGACTGATGTTTTTTTCTTTGTAGGTCAGTCTGTTATGGGTAAACAGGCTGTAGTAATAGGGCGCAGTAAAATAGTAGGATCCCCAATGTCAGACCTTCTAACCTGGAACCATGCTACAGTGACAGTGTGCCATTCTAAAACAGCTGATCTGCCCAAAGTGGTAAGTCTTGAATATAGACCCTGCCATAGCTACAGGCCGGGGGATTCAGAAGATACTATTTTGTTACCCTATTTGACCTAATTGCTGCACTGTGCACTTAGGTTTTTCAAAATTACTGGAAAAAAATGTAGTAAAATGTCCACCTAATAAGAACTAACTTTAATGCTTAGAACTCTGGGTAAAATTCTCAGCAGAAGACATTTTGAAATATTTTTCTTATTTTTTCCAGAAAATAGGATTTGACATTTCATGCAAATTGTGTCAAAGCCTGTTTTCTGGAAAAATAAGAAAAATATCACCATTTGTCTTCTGCTGAAATTACCATAGAGTGGTAAAGGTTAAAGAAAGATTCATCATTTTTATACCTTGCCCCATGATAGTGGTGGGGTATTATGGTTTCACATTGGTGTCTGTGTGTCTGTCCATCTTTCTGTACACCCATCATATGTCTGTCATACGTCTATCCTTCTGTCCGTATTTTTGTTTCTGGAAGATAATTTGAGTAAATATCAGTGGATTTTCACCAAACTTGATATTTGCATTGATATTATGGAGATCTGGTTTGGTATTGCTAATGGGCAAATTTCGTCAATTTTTTACTGTGTTATCTGCCTGCCACACTATAATGGCAGGGTAAAATTGTTTCACATTATTATTTAGAAAGGAGACAAGTTTTGTGACTTCCTGTTTGCTTTCCTACCCATGAAGTCAGGGGAGTGAATTCTTTCCTTGTAGATTAAACCCTTTTCAAGAGGAAGTCCAAATAATTTTATAAGAGTTTCCTCCCCTAAAAGTGTATCTGTTCCCCTTAACCTCAAAAGTTGAAAGTATAATTTGAAGGGCATTAACATAAACATTGTATTTCTCACCAAAGGTATATGGGTTGCCCCATGTGGAAATGTGTCTTCGTTCATATGAAAACAGCAAAGGCCCATATCAGCCTGCCCAGTGGGCACATGACGTAAATATAACATCGTCTCAACGTCGATGCAACGTCATGACGTTGCATCGACGTTGAGACGATGTTATATTTACGTCATGTGCCTGCCGGGTGTGCATCCAGTAAAGATTGGATAGACCAAAGATTAAGTGCATGCATTTTTTTATGGGTTCATAAGGGGAAAATACATGTTATATACACTTAAAAGTGATGAACTTTTGTTGACAGACAGTTGCCTTCCTTGTATCTGAAACATTTCAAAAATAGGGGCTACTCTCAAACCCCCAATGAGAAAGACAAATATTTCTATGTCCATAAGCATCAGTATTGCATGACATGGCTTATATGAGAATTCAGGCTGCATATTCCCTTTTGCATAAACTGTTAAACTTATAATATTGTTTTTCTTAGAAAAGACTATGTTATAGAGAGAGACCTATGACACCATAGGCATAATAGGTGTTAGCTTCAGGTGTGTCTCAGTAAACATCAAGACAACATGCCTATATAATTTTGACCCCCTTAAACCCCACTTTTATATAGTAAAACTGGGGTTTACAGGGGTATACATTATTTTTCTTATTTCTGCTCAAAACATAGAGTGTGGGTACTCGTTAGAACTGCCTCGTCGAGGCGGTTCTAACGAGTACCCACAATCTATGTTTTGAGCAGAAATTTGAAAAATTTTAGAATTTCTCATCTGAAAACTTTCATTTTTTTTGGTGGTAAAATTTTCAGTATATTTGAATAAGCTTGTTCTCGTAATGAAAAATAAAATGTCTCGGTTGAGACACATTTTACACTGTCATAGCTCCTGATAAGGCACTTTTTTGCTTTTTTCAATTAAAAAGTTTTGATATTTTTCTTATGTTGTGGATATTCATCAGATGTTCTTCACTGAGGCACTTCTAATGAGTACCCACAAAGTATGTTGTGGTGGAGAAATAAAAGGGTATCAGGTAAATTACCTGATACCCTTTTATAGCTGGAGCTATGCACTGTACACCTATTGTGTGATTGATGAGTTAGTTTTCTCACAGTTTTCTGTTGTGTATTTGTATTTTAGGTGAGTGGAGCAGATATTTTGGTGGTTGCTATTGGTAAAGCCCAGTTTGTGAAGGGAGATTGGGTAAAACCTGGGGCCATTGTCATTGACTGTGGGATGAACTCTATACCAGGTACAGTGAACTCTCATTACAACTACAGCATTTGTTCCAATAGATGATGCCATTATTATGATTTTGACATTGTCATAAATCATTAGTGAGCAGAATGATATGCAAGAAGTACCTTGTTTTATTTCCTCACAGAACATATATTTTGGATATTTGTTAGAATTGCCTCATTGGGGCAATTCTAACAGATATCCAAAACATGTTTTATGAAATATTAGATACAATGTTTTTGCATAATTTCTGAATAACTGTCACTACTAGAGTGAAGGTTTCATGCCAGTCAAATTATGATTATAACAAAATTTGTTATTGTATCCAGTGTCAATATCAAAATGTGTACTATACACAGAAATAGTAAGAAGGGGACCGGAGAGACCATATTGATTTCTTAGTCTGTGGTCCCAGTTCTGTCAACATTTCTTTCCTAAATTTTAATGCCCCCAACTTAGTGAAGTTGTGAGGTCATATTGCTTCAGTCTTACCCTTATTATTTTAACTACTGAAATTTCTTAGGCCTGAAATATTAGCAGATAATGCATAATTTGCTCCGGCATTGTATTTAATGGCATTTCTTTCAAACAACTAATGCAATCTTTCCAAACTTTCTGAAAAACTTGCTGTTGATATTGGGCAACTAGTTGAGATTGAGTTGTTATATCAGCTTATTAACAATTTAGTATATTCTGTTAAATATTTGACTTGTTCAGCTCTGGCATTTTAAAGTAAAGAGCAGATAGTTGGAGCCAGAACACAGGGCTAAAGAACTAGCCAAGCAGTCAGCTCTCAAAGTTACTTAATAATCTCCTGTAACACATTTTGTGTCGCTGTCCACATTTTTAAGGCAATATTGGCTTAAAAATGTGGACAGTAACACATAATGGGTTAAACAATAATTAAGGTGATATCATATTTACCTTAAGTATTGGGACACCTTATCTATTTACAAAACTTGGGCTGAAGTTTGAAATAGTCCAATCTACTATCTGTTTTTCTGTCTAAAATATTGCTGTAATAATATGTATGGCAAAAAGTGTGCATTTTGCAGCATCTGATCAGGGTCTACACTGTTTGCAAAGGTCCGTCTGTCCCAGTACTTAGTGTTATTACGGGTAGTTCAAGATAATTTTTGCTGACTTTGTACCATAGATCTCTCTTAGAGTGATTCCACTGAGCATCTACAAGGTAAGTTTTGATGCCAAATACTCAGTCATCTTCTGAATTCTGTACAAAATATGTTTTGATGCAGAAATACTCAAAGCTAACCTGGCACACAGCATATTTTACGATTGCATGTGCAACTAGCAAAGACTCTAATCAGCCTGTATATCTGTGCAGGCTGATCAGTCTTCACTATCCACCTGAAGAGACTGGATCCTTGGCTCCCAAAGAGTGCGATGCAAAGACTCAGATCAGACTCTGCAGATGCACAGGCTGATCTGAGTCTTTGTAGGGCACATATGTAATCAAATTATTTTTCAAATTCTTTTAATTGGAGTCGGCCTCGGTGGCTCAGTTGGATGCGCCGTCCGACTGGAGACCAGGAGGTTGCGGGTTCAACCCCCGCCGAGGTCAGCAACATTTATTCGTGGAGATTGATCATGAAATATTTTCTACGGTCATTCTCTCCCTTCCGCTGATTCAAGAAGGGCAGTTGTCAGTTTTTGGCGAAAGAATGTACACAATACTGGTTAACTGCTTAGAGGACTAAGCCTGCCCAGTAAATGTGTGGTTAGGTAAACTGACCACGCTCGACATGACCCCATTGGGTTGACTGGGCCATAAAACCTCAACACAAACAAATCTTTTAATTGGAGCTATATATGGTACTCATATGTCTATAGATGCTACAAAGAAGTCGGGTAAACGTCTGGTTGGTGATGTTGACTTTGATGAAGTAAAGGAGAAGGCATCATTTATAACTCCTGTCCCTGGTGGTGTGGGGCCCATGACAGTGGCCATGTTGTTACAGAACACACTGGAACAAGCTAAGAAATCACTACAGACAGCAGCAGTAAGAGAAATTGACTATTGTACTTCTTGAAAAGTTACAGCGCTATATAAGATGATACATGTCAGGAAAAAACTGCTTATTAAGGTGTATGTGAAATACATGTACACAGAATTGTATAGCTGCAGATATTTTCCTTATTTCTCCAGGAAAACATATGTTGTGGGCACTAGTTATGAAGTATGTTTTCATGGAAAAATAAGAAAAAGTATCATTACTTTTTGGTTGAAAAAGCCCCTTGTCTGGAGCTAAGGAATTCTACATCTTGCATGTGAAAAAGAAACATATATCAAGGGTTGAGCACAAGACTGTAGTAAATCAAACATATTTTTGAAACCCTTGTTTAGGGGCAACATTGACCCCTTTGTAAACAATGGAAATTTAAGTGCCATTGCTCATACGAGCAATGGCACCTAAATGTCCATTGTTTACAGAAGGAAGTGTTGTAATCTTCATAATGCCTTCATGGTGAGGAGATTAAGTATTGGGGAAAACAACCATCTGACTTGCTGCAGTCTTGCAATCAACCCTCGAAATGAAGTTATCCAGAAAAGGCCAGTCATGAAGCACAGCCTTCCTGAGGCTCGGAAAGAAGAAGAAAAACAAACAATAACTGACAAATAAACACAAGACTGCAGCCAAAGAACTATCATTGAACAGTTAGCCAACTACTTATAGAGGATGGGGTGGGGTGGATGGTGTGGGGAAATTGCGGGGTCTTAAGCTAGTTTTACTGGATCAAAACCATGCCTTGAAGGCCCCTGTAGCCTAGTCATTCTTATTTCTGATAACCTACACATGTGGCTTTTCAGATTTGTTTTTCAAGAGTATATGAGCTCCTTTCTCACAAATCCTCTCACATCCCAACATTTACCACATAAACCTTACAGATTTCATATGTCATAGGAGGCGGCACCATAGCATAGTTGGTAATGTGTCTGACTGCAGATTCAGGGTAATTACAGCTTCACCACATGATTTTCGCAGTGATTGATCATGAAATCGTTTCTACTGTCATTTTCCGCCTTTGGCTTATTCAAGATAGGCAGTTTTCAGTTACTGCTGAAAGTATATGCAAAAGTACCAGTTAACTACTTGGAGGACTAAACCTGCCCAGGAAAAGTGTGAGTAGGTTAGACGGTCTGGCCCAGTCATGGTAATGCCAAGTCAGTTTAAGCTGACCCAGTCAACACTGTTATGGTAATGCCAAGTCGGTCTAGTCAACACTGTTATGGTAATGCCAAGTCGGTCTTAGACCGACTTGGCATTACCATAACAGTGTTGACTGGGCCAGTAATGTCTAAAATGTTGTTTATGGTAAATAGCCTAAAGCTTTGAACACCAAAGTGTCTGATAAAATGACATGCAGACAGTACAGACCCAGATCAGATAACTCCTGAAGGAGCAGTCTGATCAGGGTCTACACTGTTAGCCATTCCACTTAGTATTTTAAGCAACAGATGCATAAAAAGCAAACTTTAGGCCAAAATAGTATGGAATAAAGTGTTTGGAATTTTAGGACATTTACTGTGAATTCATGGCTCCAGAGAGCCGTATCCAATTGATAGTTTTCTTATTTCTCCATGAAGACATGTAATAGGTACTTATTTGATCCCTCGCCAAGGTGCTTCTAATATCAGTGTGTTTTTGTGAAGAAATAAGAAAAAATATCAACACTTTTCAGATGAAAAAGTGTTTTATCTGGGGCTGTGTGAATGGCTTACATTTATTTTAGGCAACCAAGTTATGGAAGGTGAAGACTTTAGACCTACAATTGAAGACTCCAGTACCAAGGTATATAGTCATGTTTATAGCGCCACATAAGATGCTTTTTTAGACCAAAAAATTAGTAATGTTTTTATTATATCTCTACAAATACATTTTTAAGCATACATAGCTCTAGATAAGAGCAGTTATCTACAAGGTACTCATTGGAAGTGCCTCAGTTGGTGAGGCGCTTCTAATGAGTAGCCACAACACACGTTATCCTGGACAAATAAGGAAAATATCAGTACTTTTGGTCGAAAAAACCAAATCATTTTATCTGAAGCCATGGGCATACTCACTAGAATATGTCACATCACCATCCATCCATCTATCATCCACACTCTGCAAACATCTCCTCAGAAATTGCTAGTCAAAGCCAAATATCATATGGAGCCTCAATGGATAGGGGGAATGAAAGTTTTCGTGGCATCTGTGTCACATGACCAAGATGGTGGCCATACTCATACATGGTAAAACCCTTTAAAATTTTCTCCAAATCAAAGAGCCAATAGCCCTGGGGCTTGGTATGCAGCATTGGAGACATGGGCCCAATAAAGTTTGAAAAAATTATAACCCTGGGTTGACTTTGACCTTTTTAGGTCAAATATTTTACATACTCCTATAGGCAAAACTTTAAAAATCTTGTCTGAAACTGGAAGGCTCAGGCCTTTGACATTTGGTTTGTAGCTTCATTTTGTGGACCTCTATCAAGATAGTTCACATTATAGTCTGGGGGTAAAAAATGTCCCTGTCCCAGGGGTCACTTGTTTTAAGTAGATTCATATAGAAAAAAAAAAAAAAAAAAGATCTTCTTGTCTGAAACTAGAAGGCCCAGGCTTTTGATATTTGGTGTGTAACTGCATCTAATGGGTCTCTACCAAGATTGTTTAAATTATAGCCCTGGGGTCAAAAATGGCCCTGCTCCGGGGCTCTCTTAGACTCGTATAGGGAAAAACTGTAAAAATCTGCTTGTCTGAAACTAGAAGGTCCAAGCCTTTAATGTTTGGTACGTAGCTTCATCTTATGGACCTCTACCAAGATTGTTCAAATTATTGCTCAGGGGTTAAAAATGGCCCTACTCCAGGGATCACTTGTTTTGCATAGACTCATATAGGAAAAAAACTTCTAAAAATTTTCTTTTTTGAAACTATAAGGCCCAGGCTTTTGATATTTGGTATGTAGCTTCATCTAGTAGGCCTTCACCAAGATTACTCAAATTGTAGCCCAGTGGTGAAAAATGGCCCCTCCCCAGAAGTCACTTGTTTTACATAGACACATATAGGTTAAAAAACTTTAAAAGTCTTCTTTTCTGAGAGTAGAAGGTCCATGCCTTTGATATTTTGCTTGTAGCTTCATCTAGTAGACATCTACCAAGATTGTTCATATTATAGCCCTGGGGTTAAAAATGGCCCTGCCCTAGGGGTCACTTGTTTTACTTAGACATATAGAGAAAAACTTTAAAAAATCTTGTCTGAAACAAGAGGTTCTGTGCCTTTCATATTTGGTATGTAGCGTCATATAGTAGACCTACCAAGAGTGTTCTCATTATAGCCCTGGGGTCAACAATGGTCCCACCTAGGGGGTGGCTAGTTTTACATTGATTTATATGGGAACAACTTCAGAAATCTTGTGTGAAACTAGAAAGCCCAGGCCTTTGTTGTTTTGTATCAAAGCCATATTTTTATGTGAAGTGTCTGTTTTACCAAGTTAGTTATAGCTAAATTCCATACCAAGTTACCATAGGATATAGAAACCAAAGGTTTTTTAAACTGTACTGGCTACCATACCAATATGTTTTTGTTTTTTAAAATTATTACTGTCAGCTTGCTCAGAACAAATACTCAGGTGAGCTACAGGACCATTGGTCCTCTGATTATTGTGAACCCTGCATCAGTTATCAATGCTAAATAGTATTTTGGCCTTTATGAACAGTCAGTGAGTAGAAGGAACACTTTCTCAACCTCGGATTTTATTTTTGCAGGGTATGGGGAGCGGGATGGGGTAGGACTGGCATAAGGTCATAAAATGATATTGCACTTTACATATTAAAGGAAAAAAATCTGGATGGTGAGTTCCATGTGAAAAGGTGTCAAGCATTTGCATAATTGGCAGATTCTGATCATTCTGTGCAGCTGAACAGTCTGATTGGAGTCTTTGCCTATTGTTGTATCTGATAATTTAAGGAGTGGACAGTGAAGACCCATGTTAGACTGGAAAAATGCTTAGGCTGATCTGGGCAATCACTGTCCAAACATATAGTCCAAAGAATGTCTTTTTGCATGGCCTGAGTGATATATTTTAATGGATAAATAAGAAAAAGTTCAATTGTATCTTTCTTGTCTTGAGCTCATAGATACAAGTAATACCATTTGATCTTCATTGATGGCTTGAACTGTTTCCTTGATGAGACCTATAAATGTTCGGGCGGCCAAATGATTAGCACTTTTGACTTTGCGTCATGTGTTTGAATCTTATTATGGGCGGAATTCAGCTCATGACTGTACTGCTCTTCATTGCACAGAGCCTTTCATTATAGCCCTTCCGTTGTTTCAATATGACTTAAATAATGTTGAAAGGGATGTAAAACACCAAATCATTATCATCTAATGAGACCCCAGTGCTGCTTGAAATTGTACACTTATTTGCCATTTAAGTTAGATTATATAACAACGGTATATGGTTTCAACTGTTTTAACCCTTAAAACGCCAAGAAAATCTGCATCTGAAAATTTGTCTGTTCATGTCATCTGCTGAATATTCTTGCAAACTTTTCAAACCTATCTTTGCATATAGGCAAACAGTGTGGACCCTGATCAGACTGCTCCTAAAGGAGCAGTCTGATCTGGGTCCACACTGTTTGCAAAAATGACTTTTAAAATCACAAGCAGATGGCAAAGCAGACGACAGTTGTTGTGATTGGCAGTTTAAGGGTTAAGTTAGGTTATAAAACAATGGTATATGGTTTAGATTATAAAACAATGGTACATGGTTTGAACTGTTTCCCTGATTAGGCAAAATATTGCCTGAAATTGTATTTTATTTGGCATTTAAAATTTGCATATATAATAGGCACATATTATGATTTACAGTGACATTGAAATTGCTCAGGCTCAGACACCAAAAGGAATTGATGTAATAGCAAGGGAGATAAACCTGTTGTCTGAGGAAGTTGATCTATATGGGAAGAAGAAGGCTAAAGTATCACTGAGTGTGCTACAGAGACTGAAACATCAGAAAGATGGCAAATACATAGTAACAACTGGGTAAGTATGTACCATCCAGATAATTAGGCACTTTCTTCAATCTAAAAGTGATAGTGACCTTATTTCTCGACAAAACATGTTGTGGGACTCATTAGAAGCAGTCAGTTAAAATAATACAAATATGTTGTAGTAATAATATAATTATATAAGTACTTTGTAATAGTAATAGTAATGCAAGCACTTTGTAATAGTAATACAAGTATTTTTAATAATTGTAATAGTAATACAAGTACTTTGTAATAGTAACCCAGCTAGCATTCTACGTAAATCTACATCGGGCCGTCATCGGCCCGTCAGCTACCCTGACGGGCCGATGACGGCCCGATATAGATTTACGTAGAATGCTGACTGGGAATACAGTTATACAAGTACTTTGTTGTAGTAATATGAGTATTTGTAATAGGAAATTAACAATAGCATCACATTGAAAAAGTGTTTTCAGGTTTAATACAGATAATGATAATTGTAATTGCCCAGTCAGCATTCTACGTAAATCTATATCGGGCCGTCATCGGCCCGTCAGGGTAGCTAACGGGCCGATGACGGTCCGATGTAGATTTACGTAGAATGCTAGCTGGGTGGAGACTTTTCTTTGTATCAGTATCACACCAACCCCACTTGGAGAAGGAAAGAGTACAACAACAATAGGTTTAGCCCAGGCTATGGGAGCCCATTTGAAGAAGAATGTGTTTGCTTGTGTGAGACAACCGTCTCAGGGACCAACCTTTGGCATTAAAGGTGAGAAATGTTTGGTTTTGTGGGATTAAAACTGCATTAAACCCCGAAGTAGTTTACAGTAACTGTCCTAATATTTTAAACACTTTCTTCCATTTATTCTTGGCCTAATTGTTTGCTTTTTATGCAGCTTTTTCTTAAAATACTTTCTGGAATGGAAAACAGTGTAGATCCTGTTCAGCTGTCTGATCTAGGTCTGCACTGATTGCATATCCCATTTTGTCACACTATTGTTGGAAATTTAGAACATTTATTGTAATCTAGAACTGTAAAATTGTAGTTTAAAACAGCATGGATAATTTTCATGCTGTGCAGCCCGCCACTTTGCTCACAGATGGCAGGATTTACTATCAGACGTATTTGGTCAGTAATCATTCACATATTCTGTTACTGTGGATAACCTTGATATTATGACAAAAAGGCCTGAGAAATATTGTAGACATTGATCAAATACTGCAGATAGAGGCATCTGATCAGGTTCTACATTGTTTGCTACTCGCTCTGCAGATTTAGACACTGATGGATAGTTAAATAGACTTGTTCTCCTTTTAATATAAGCATGGTAAGGAGTTTAGGTCTTCCAATATTTAGAACCAATATTGTAAGCCTAGTATTTCTGGATCCCAGATAAGGTAAGTTCTTTATGATTAGAAAGTAGCATTTTTCATTTTTCTCTGCAAAATATGTTAAAGCTTTAATTAGAATCAAATACAATAAATATTTAATGAGTGTTTGTGGATCCACACATGATCTTTATTTATATTTGCCAGATTTCTGTCCAGTTTTGGCTCAGATGATCATTTTGAGACTTACTAAGCTGTATTTTTCAGGATTTTAGAGTAATAGTTTAGTTAACTTGTTTTGCTGAATTTATGAAGATGTTATGCCCACTTCTAATGTCAGCCAATTGATTGCTTGATCCAGGCTGTTGATGCAAATTCACATGCTGAATGTCAAACAGTGCAGATCCTGATCAGTAGTCTTCTTGAGAAGCCAGCTGATCTGGATCTACACTGTTTGCAAAGGCTGGGCATATCAGGACCAGGGTGAATGTAGACAAGCATATTGGCCATCATCTTGTTCAGCATATGTTGGACAATATCATAATAACCCTAAGTATTAAGACAGATAGGCCTTTGCAAACAGTGTAGACCTAGATCAGATACTGCAAAATGCGGCGTCTGATCATGGTCTACACTGTTTGCCATTCATACGGCAATAGTTGGAACACATCAGGGGGTAGCAGAATGAACTACTGTAACTCCAAATTTTAGGACATGTATGGTAAGTAGAGAAGGTGTCCCAATACTTAGGGTTATTACAGTATTGCCATTTTGTGCAAAAAAAGGGTGTAAAGGAAATAGATACACTTTCAGGAGAGGCAACTGTTAGATTTGGTTTGCCTCCTCTCTGAAAAAGGGTCTACTCTAAGAGGAGATATTTGTCCAGATGGAACAAAAACTGGTAGTTCCTTGTAGAGTAGATCCCATTTCAGAAAGGGCTTGGTTTGCAGAAAGGAAATAGGAAGTTTTTGTTCGTTTGTGTTGAGGTTTTACATCCCAGTCAAACCAGTGGGGTCATGTCGAGCGCATTTCGTATGTGTTGAGGTTTTACAGCCCAGTCAAACCAGTGGGGTCATGTCGAGCGCAGTCAGTTTACCTAACCACACTTTTACTGGGCAGGCTTAGTCTTCAAAGCATTTAACCAGTATTGTGCACATTCTTTCACCTGAAACTTGCAACATCCCTTCTTGAATCAGCGGAAGGAAGAGAATGACTGTAGAAATTATTTCATGATCAATCTCCATGAAAGAATGTTGCAGACATGGCGGGGGTCAAACCCGTAACCTTCTGATCACCAGTCAGACGCACAGCCAACTGAGCCACCGTCGGCCAAAATAGGAAGTTGTAAAAGATTTCTCCCCAATGTAAAAATTGCAGAAGTAGTGAGTGAGGCAGAAGTAATGAGTGAGGTAGAAGTAGTGAGTGCAGGTCGGTTATCAGGACTATGAAAATTGCAGACAGGTGACTAGTCCCATTAACCATTATGTAGTGAGTGCAGGTAGAACAAGTATCTGGAGTTTCTATACATGAAGAGTGAATTTACTTATGAAGAGAGCACATATGCTCAGACTCAACTTGGCCTTCACTGTTGGTTTGTTTCTAATATTTGCTAACCCCTAACTTGTGCATAGCTCAAGTTATGGAACTGTTTTAAACAGAAAGTATTAGTACCTCTTCATAACACAGTTCGTTATAACACAGTTTTGGATATAACACAGTTCAAAGGTGGATCCAAAAACTGTATAGATTATATTGAAAAATGACCATAAATGGTCATTTTTCAATATAATCTACGCATTTTTGTTTGGATACAACAGGGTTGTTTAACCAACAGTTTATGCTATGGACCCCAACAATAGTGTTATAAAGAGGTTGTGGTGTATTGATATTTTTCTTATTTCTTCATGAAAACATATGTTGTGGGTACTCAGAAGCTTCTTGAATTTCTTCATGAAAACATGTTGTGAGTGTTCATTAGAAGTGTTTGGATAGTTTTTGTGGAGAAATAAGAAAAATATTTTCCTGACACACTCTTACCTAGGGCCATAAAACCTCAACACAAACAAACACTCCTATTTAGAGTTATGTTTTGTGAAGCATCTTGTTTAACCCTTAAACTGCCAATCACAACAATTGTCATCTGCTTGTGATTTTAAAAGTCATTTTTGCAAACAGTGTGGACCCAGATCAGACTGCTCCTCTAGGAGCAGTCTGATCAGGGTCAACACTGTTTGCCAGGTTTGAAAAGTTTGCAAGAATATTCAGCAGACGACATAAACAGATGACATTTTCAGGTGCAGGTTTTCTTGGCATTTTAAGGGTTAAAGAATGACTAATTTTCTGTAGGTGGAGCAGCAGGGGGAGGTTACTCCCAGGTGATCCCCATGGAGGAGTTCAACCTCCACCTGACGGGAGATATCCATGCTATAACAGCGGCCAACAATCTCCTCGCAGCACAGATAGATGCCAGAATGTTTCATGAGGCAACTCAGACAGACGAGGCACTGTACAAGAGACTTGTACCTGATGTCAAGGGAAAGAGGAATTTCTCAGATATACAGTTTAGAAGATTAAAGGTATATTGTGGACTCAGTCTGTTTACTAATACATAGATCCAGATAAGAAGGGGTGTCAGATAAAAAATTTTCTTGTCTCTCCATAAAAACATATTTTTGAGTACTCAATAGAAATGCCTTTTAAATGTGTACCAACAAAATGTTTTTGTGGAGAAATAAGAAAAATGAACTAGCACATAACAAAACCAACAAAATTTGTGTGCCCAGTGAGGACTCAGATCAGCCAGGGCCTCTGCCCAGTCTGATCAGTCTTCGCATGAAGAAAGCTTAGGTCCTTAGCTACCCATTGAGCGCACGACAAAGACTGATAAGACTGGGCGGTTTTGTCATGTGCTGGCTCAAATATCAATATGTTTTTGTTGAAAAAAGCATCTTATCTGAAGCGGTAGTAAGAGTTTCATTTTGTCAGTTTTATGTTAGTTTTAGCACATCTTTCAATAACAATGTTTTAATAAATAAATGAATTCATATTAAAATATACATGTAGTTAGAAAACATATTCTCAGTTGGGTGTTTCTTTTTGAGCATTAACAGTTTGCTTCATGAACTAGATCAGTATGGAAGTTTTTTACACCCTCTCCCTAAAGCTTGATTAAGCAGCCACTCATTTTAATGAATCCTGTTTGCATTAACATTGATCAACATGATATTCTTATGAATACATGTGTATATTGTGAACTGTTGGACAATTCTTACTAACCATGGTTTCATTTTCAACACGAGATATTAGATTGTGAAATTTTAGCAAAATGAGAAAATGTAGATACTCGTTGGAAGCACCCGAGTGAGGAGTTTCTAATTAGTACCTACCGTATAACATGCTTTCAGGGAAAAACAAAAAAATATCAGGGCCCAGTTGTTCAAAGCTAATGATGTCGTTAGTTAACAATTCGTTAAAATTTACATCGAGTGATATGCAAATATGCTGAAATTTTTTGCTGAAAAAATGTGAGTAGCTTTTGCAGTGCAAAAGCTACTCACATTTTTTCAGCAAAAAATATCAGAATAATGTATATTGAATCCCCTAAAACAGTTAACGAAATGACCCTTAACAACACTTTGAACAACTGGTCCCAGTATTTTTCAGATGAAAAAAAAAAGCACCTTTTTATTGATTATGATTGTAGAAACTTGGTATTGAGAAGACTGACCCTAATGAGTTGACACCAGAGGAGGTTAAACAGTTTGTACGATTAGATTTTGACCAGTCGACCATAACTTGGCAGAGAGGTAATATATTTTATTAACAACAGGAAAACTGCTATTAAAGCTGATTAATTACATACATGAATATTGCAACTGAAAGGGAAATTATATTTTTGTGATTCTTTATTGTGTTGTTGATAGCAAATAATTAACTGAGAAAGCTCTATACTTCACTGCCAGTTGTTGAAAATATGTTTTTCTTTCTCTAGGCATATAAAGAATAAGAACATATTTCAGAACAATGTCTCTTATACAGATACACAGGATACAGGTACAAATTTTACTTATTGTCAGATAGCTTTACAACAAATTAACCCATTTTAGACTGAATAAACTCCCCACACTATATATTGGAAGAGTCCAATGTCAGTTTAGGTGTGTCAGGCTATATGATTTAGATATTTCTAGAGAAAAACAGCTGAACTATTTGCAAACAGTGGAGACCCTGACCAGATGCCACATTCTGTGGCATCTGGTCAGGGTCTGCACTGTTTTCCAAATACCCATTTAGGGGTTTCCAGACTAAAATGGGTTAAAATTAGCTATGAATAGCTATTTAACAGCTTGATAGCTGTTTACTGATGTATTGTGTTTGTTTTGCAGTGATGGACACAAATGACAGATTTCTACGTGGCATAACTATTGGTCAGGGTCCCCTGGAGAAAGGAAAGACAAGACAGGTAACTATGGATTAATGACATAGTTTAACCCTTAGTATGTAATGATATAATTTGCATATATCTAATGTTTGATATTTCTTATTTCCTCCTGAAAATTGTGCTTTTCATTTCATGCAAGTTATCTCCAGTTTACATAAAATATGAAACCCTGTTCCAGAAAAATAAGGAGAAAAATATCTTTAAATATCATCTCGACTGGGCCATGTAAAAACGTGTCTTTGGATATATGCGGACAGCGAAGACCCGGATCAGCCTGCACATCCATGCTGTCTGATCAAATCCTTGGATGTTGGTAAACAATCATTGGATACTGTCTGTGGAATGTTTCAGTGTAGAGCAAGTGCCCAGATGAGACTTTAATTTGTATATGTACAGGATGATATGAATCTGCACATTTTGCACATGTTCCAAAGCACTTTTTCACTTGACATGGCCCAAATGTCATCTTCAAAAGTTTGAATTCAGTACATTAAATGTTAAACTTTGGGCGTGGGTTTTCAAGACCTCTCTTGGGACTCTGCACATGTTTACCCTTGTCCTGCTAAATAAATTAAGCTGACACGCCCACTTCTAGTTTTCAGCCTATCAGATTACTTGATCCAGGTTGTTAATACAAATTTAAATATTTAATGACAAAGACTGCAGATCCAGATCAATTGGCTTCTTCAGAATCCATCTGATCTGCATCTGCTCTGTTTGCAAAGCCAGTGCATATCCGGGTTCAGCAGGACTAGGGTTAGTGCATGGAGCACCACATTTGATTCCTTTTTTTATAGTAACAGTAAGTCAGCTTAATTTAAAGGAGTAGCATTTACCATTGCAGCTTGATCCTACAAAATATGATGCCTTTGTGCAACTTGTAAGGTCTACATTAAAAAAATATTAAGGTATATATAATATCCAGATGAATAATTTAAGAGTAGGCTCCTATCAATGAGACAAAAATACTTTTGACATTCCCCTTCAGATTGCATAGGACTAGTCCAAAAAGACCCCAAAACAGAAGGCTGTGCGAGAGTAGAAGGGAATTTAACCTCCTGCCACCAGCTAATAACAAGGCTGAAACTACTTTTATTTCAGTGTCAGTTTGACATTGCTGTGGCGAGCGAGATCATGGCTATTCTGGCATTGACAACAAGTCTACAAGACATGAGAGAGAGGCTGGGTAATATGGTCGTAGCAAGCAGTAAAGAGGGAGTTCCTATAACAGCTGATGACCTGGTAAGTACAGGTGTATCCTTACACAGTCGCTTCATCACTTTACCTACTCAAGCAGAAATTAGAATGTTTGAATGGAGATTTTTATAGCAGTCTGCAAGAGAATAGCAAACCAGACCACTTCAATTCAAACAGTGACTGCATGATTTATATGATTTATGATCTTGTTTTATATAAGAAGTTCACCCTCACCAAAGTCTAAAAAATGCAATATTAAACACCCAAGTGGTCAGGATATATATAAGAAGACTGATATTAAGGTATATGATTATGAACTTTGCTGCATGTGGAATTTGTATTATTGCTATATGTGCAAAAGAAATTAAATTACCATTTTGCAAAAAAAAAAAAAACAACAAAAAAAAAAAAAAAACAACAAAAATCAATGAATTAAGGTGAGGCAAAAAATATTTGACATCAGATGGGCCTTGAAAGTTCTGTTGCTAGGCCACTATGGAAGCTCTGGAAACCATTGATTCTTATGTTGATACTTTTGGAGGGAAAAACATCAGACATTGTTATTTTAGCATTTAACAGGCTGACAGTAACATCAGCAGATCAGATACAGGTTTTCTTATCTTTACATGAAAATGGGAGATATTGAATGAAATACCCAACCCAATTTTCAAGAAGATTGGGTAAGACATTTCATTCAGTTTCGTTGTGATGTTACATTGGTTTGTGCGTCATGATTTTACGTCTATTTGAGTGTATGTCCATTCGTAACCCGAGTCTAAAATGTATGAAGTTTACATTCAAATTTACATTGACATTTACATGCATGTTTCTCTTGGAAGTCATAACTTGGGTACCTTTTATGCTAGGAAGTTGAAATTTGGTTTGCTACTTACTCAGCCCAAAACATACAATTATATGCTAGAGTTGTTTCTAGGTCATGCACTGGGGTGGGGCTAGTGGTCAAAAGGGTGGGAGCATTTGTGTACTTTGGACACACATTTTTTGTTTTTTAGAAACTTACATTTGACATTTCATATGAGTCATCTGCTAGGCAAGTGATGCAAATGAAATATCAAACTTTGTTTCTCAGTAAAAGTAAAAAAAAAAATATATATCTTGTTATCTGCTTTAGTTTTTAATGTTGCTTTATGGGTTAAAATCACTCTAGGTAGTGTAATATGAGGCAGGTCTGACAGTGAAATTAGGATCTGAGGTTTTCAACAGTATGAAATGAAACTTGAGTGCATGATTAGATGAAGTTATGTTGAATATTATTGCTGCCAATTTCTTAGCCTGGAAATTAACATTGTATGTCCTTGAGTAAGTTTCAACAACAAGAACAACAAAAATGGTGTACATTCCAGTTTTTTTCTTCTTCACAAAGCGACAAGCTTGCGACCCTGTCTTCTAGAGTATGTTCCTATTTTACTAAGCCTAGAAGAATAATAAGCCATTCAACTGAATATTTTTCTGAAAATAATCAAAAATTAATTTAAGTGAATAGATATACCTGAAGAATTTGACACCATTTTTCACAAGGGAGACAACTTGTGACTTGTGTTTACTTTCCTGCATACAAGTTCCTTTCTGAAAAATGGTCTTCTCTACAAGGAAAGAATTTTGCCACTTTGGGAGCAAATTCCTACCATATTATGGTAGGAATTTGCAACCAAAGGAGCAAAATACGATATAGAGTAGACTCCTTGATTTTGACAGAGTTGCTTCCCCTGAAAATGTAATTTCCCAGTAAATTAATTTCTTTGTCATGTATATTTTAATAGTCAGTGCTTAGTTTAACTGATGGAACCTTTTTTGCTCATCACTTGTTTCCTAGTGAATAGTGAAACTCCTGGCCATATTGTCCAGATACTGTATATTTAATACTTACATATAGAATACAGTGGATCTGAGTTATAATGCAAGCTTCCTTAAACAATAAACCTAGCTATTGTAGTGTGGTGGCTGTTGTAGAGAGGTTGAAATATAATAAAACACTACTTTAGGAAATCAGAAAAAGTGGTGTGTATAGGAACTTGGCTGTTGTTGAAAGGTGTCCATTAGTGGAGGTTCCATTATCCATACATGCATTTATAATACCTGTTCATTTCAGGGTGTAGCTGGTGCTCTGACAGTACTGATGAAAGATGCCATTAGACCTAATCTCATGCAGACTTTGGAGGTGAGACAACTACTAGTACTCTGTAGTGAGGGAGTTAAGCCCTTCATCAACCCAGTCCAGCCTGCATATCTGCAAATCTTATCATAGTCAATGCTCTTCACATAGTGCTCTTCACAAATATAATTTTGGTGCACTAAGGGTCAGTTATCTTAGAGCATATGATAGAAATGTGCAGATTCAAATCATCCTGCATGCAGGCACAATTTAACCAGATTTACTCTCTTTTGATGTGTTCTGCAGTCTCCAGTGATTCTCTAACTCATTAAGACAGGAGACCCCTAAAAGGGTATTAAGCAAACAGTGCAGACCCAGATCAGACACCGCAGAATGTGGTGTCTGATTAGGATCTCCACTGTTTGCAAATAGTTCATCCATTTTTTTTCGGATATCTAAATCTCATAGCGGGGCATACCTAAAATTGAATTTGGACTCTTCCAAAATATAGTGTGGGGGGAGTCTATTCAGTCTGTGGGGTGGTTGCTTGAGGCAAAGGTGTTGTGTATCTTGTGCCAACGGGACGTCCAACTGATATTGGCTTACAGTTGGGCAAGGCCTGCTATCCTTGCAACAGGTAAGGGTAGAAAAAACCCATTTATGCCCAGTGAATTCTTCCATCTCAAACAGTTGGGTTAATCCATTTAGTATTTAAGGGGATATTTTTCCTAAATCCTATTTGTGGGACATTACACTTAAACAGATTTATTATGTATATAAATCTTTTTTTCTACTTTACAGGGAACTCCAGTGTTTGTTCATGCTGGTCCTTTTGCGAACATAGCTCATGGGAACTCTTCAATCCTGGCTGATAAAATAGCATTGAAGTTGGTAGGAGAAGAAGGCTTTGTTAGTAAGTAGGGTTTACTCACTAAATATTGTAGTAATTCTTCAATCCTGGCTGATAAAATAGCATTTAAGTTGGTGGGAGAAGAAGGTTTTGTTAGTAAGTAGGGTTTACTCACTAAACATCGTAGTAATTCTTCAATCCTGGCTGATAAAATAGCATTGAAGTTGGTGGGAGAAGAAGGCTTTGTAAATAAATAGGATTTATTCTGTAAAGCTCATAGTAACTCTTCAATTTTGGCTGATTAGATAGCACTAAGTCGGTGGGAGAAGAAGGCTTTGTTAATAAATAGGATTTATTCTTTAAAGCTCATAGTAACCTTCAATCCTGGTTGATAAGACAGCACTAAGTTGGTGGGAGAAGAAGGCTTTGTAAATAAATAGGATTTATTCTGTAAAGCTCATAGTAACTCTTCAATTTTGGCTGATAAGATAGCACTAAGTTGGTGGGAGAAGAAGGCTTTGACAGTAAATAGGATTTATTCTGTAAAGCTCATAGAAACCTTCAATCCTGGCTGATAAGATAGCACTAAGTTGGTGGGAGAAGAAGGCTTTGACAGTAAATAGGCTTTATTCTGTAAAGCTCATAGAAACCTTCAATCCTGGCTGATAGATAGCACTAAGTTGGTGGGAGAAGAAGGCTTTGTCAGTAAGTAGGATTTAATCACTAAAGATATTTAAAGAAATATAAGGACTGTTCAGGCAACAAGTTACCTGCAACATTAATTCAAAGATACGATAAAAATCATTTCATTTTTTATCAAGAATGAGAGGCTAAGTTAAATTTTACAGGCTGTCAGTGCCTTTCATGGATAATAAAATGTCTGTTTTTGAGGAATATTGAGCCTTTAAATATTTACATAGCTCTGGATAAGGTGCTAGTTAAACAAAAGTATTGATATGCTTCTTATTTCTGCATAAAAACATGTTATGGGTACTCATTAGAAGGGCCTCACTGAGGCACTTCTAATGAGTACTGAGGCACTTCTAATCAGTACCCACAACATATGTTTTTGGGGAGAAATACTAAAAATATTTAAATGATACCCGTCTTATCTAGAGCTATGAGTAGGACTTACAACTGATCATATGGGTCAGGGTCTACACTATTTGCCATTCTGTCTCAGCATTTTAGACACAGCATTAGGTTGTTAAATAAACATATCCAAGATTTAGTATATTATGAGGAAAAGTGTCTCAATACTTAGGGTAAATATGGTAGCTAAACAAAGCCTCTGAATAGACTACATGTGTGAATATAAGGAGTCCATGTCCTTTAGTCGGCTTTCCTAGTCATAGCTTAACCCATTTTAGACTGAGTAAACTTTCCCCCACACTATATATTGGAAGAGTCAAATTTCTGTTTTAGATATGTCAGGCTAGGTGATTCAGATATTCACCAAGAAAGTAGCTAAACTTTAATGCAAGCAGTGGTGACCCTGATCATTTGCTGCGTTTTACAGCATCTGATCTAGGTCTGCACTGTTTGCAAGTTACCCTTTGGGGGTCTTCAGACAAAAATGGGTTAACAGTAAAAAAATAAATGAAAAAGATAAAAAGTAAAAAATAAAAACAAAAAAAAACAAGCAAACTACCCCTCCATGCAGACATGAAATTTACATTTATTTACAGTTACTGAGGCAGGGTTTGGTGCTGACATAGGAATGGAGAAATTCTTTGACATAAAATGCCGCTATTCTGGTCTTATTCCTAACGCAGTTGTCCTTGTGGCAACTGTTAGGGCTCTAAAGATGCATGGAGGTGGACCCACAGTGGTGGCAGGAGTACCACTACCCAAAGAATATATTCAGGAGGTGAGACTGTCTTATTCATGTGTATGATTATTACTTCACTGTAAAAAGAACATTATACAAAGCTTCAGATAAGGCTGTTGTTTTTTCAACCAAAAATTCCTTGGCCCAGTTGTTCGAAGCGTCGTTAGCTTAACGAGCTCGGTAAGGGTCATTTCGTTAACTGTTTTAGCGGATTCAATATACGACATTCTGATATTTTTTGCTGAAAAAATGTCAGAACTGCAAAAGCTACTCACATTTTTTCAGCTAAAAATTTCAGCATATTTGCGTATTACTTGATGTAAATTTTAACGAATCGTTAACTAACGACACCGTTAGCTTTGAACAACTGGGCCCTGATATTTTTCTTATTTCTCCAAAAAAATGTATTGTTGTAGGTACTCATTAGAAGTGTCTCTAGCAGCAACATATATTTTCATGGAAAAATAACAATATTTACCTAATACCCCTTCTTATCTGGAGCTATATTATGTAGCATGTAAATACATTTTATCGAATGTGAACACCAAATACCCAGATCAACTGGCTACCTGCACAAGTTTGCCTGATCTAAACTGCTTATTTCATATGTAATAGCTACAACTTAAAGAACTTATAATTAATTCACATGGGCCATGCTTTGCAAAAGCATTCTTCAGGCATATGTGGACAGCGAAGGCCCAGATCAGCCTGCCCATCCAAGCAGTCTGATCAGTGCCTTCACTGTCTGCTAACAGAACCATTGGCTACTACAAGATGTATGAATGGACAGCAAATATAAGCAATGCTTATGGACACTTCTTGTCTATCATAAAACAAATGTGAGTCCCATTAGAAAAAATGTCTATAGGGTGTAAATGTACTGTAAAGATCCAGTTAAGCCAGCAAAGCCAGACTATCAGGCCTTTTTCATGCTCAACTCAACTGTGTATGAAATTTCAGTTGGTCATAAAAATAAACATACCAAAATTTTAAAACTTTTTTCATGCTCAACTCAGCTGAGCAAGCTGAGAGTTGAGCATGAGAGAAGTTTCAAAATTTTGTCAGTATTTTAAGATTTATAAACAAAACAAATTTCATGCTCAGCTGAGTTGAGCATGAAAAATGTTTTATAACCTCAGGGCCAGATTAGGCCTTGGCTATTGATAGATTCTACAGCATCTAATAATTCTGTAAATCTACAGCAACAGCCATGATCAGATCGCACAAATATACAGGGTGATCTGGGCCTTCCCTGTTCATATATAACCAAAGGCCCATTTTCAGGTAGTGCAAGTTCATATAATATATAGTGCAGCTACTAATGTACATGTATACCCTACAATTTTATACATGTATCTGTACGAAGTATGTTCAAGAAGTTCACTGCGCTATATACTTAGAACGAATAAATTGAAATGAAACCCCAACCAGTTGATAATTTTACCTTATTCAAAATCTTTCGTAGAAAAAAATAAATTTCAAAGCTATTGATTTCAGTAGGAATTTGTTGCAAACAGGGGTAGGGTGTGTTAAACTGAAAAAATGGACAAAGTTGAAGTTAGAGCAGTCATAAAGTACTTCTTTAAGAAGGGCATGTCCCGAAATAAAATTCATGACGACTTCATTAAAACCCTTGTGGATCAGTCTCCTTCTAAAAGCATGGTAAAGAAATGGGCTGCTGAATTTAGGAGAATGTGGAGGATTATGAACTGGGTGCTCAAGAGGCTGCTACAGATGAAAATGTTGAGCTTGTGCACAGCCTGATCATGTGTGACAGGAAAAGAAACCTTCCTGATATAGCTAGACAAATAGGCATAAGTTTTGGGGCAGTTCAGCCTTGACCGATATCTTAAGAGGTGTTCAAGGTTTCAGCTAGATGGGTCTCCAGAATGTTGACCAAAGATCAGACGAAAAGCAGGCTTGGTATTTCTAAGTATCTCCTATCTCTATGAAGATGACCTTGAGGAGTTTATGGGTCATGACCCAAGATGGGACCCTGAGATATTTATGTGTCAAGTTGTGATCCAAGATGAGACGGGTCCATCACTGATCCTGAGGCCAAATAGCAGAGTATGCAATGGAAGCACCATGGCTCGTCCTCTCCTAAGAAATTTAAGCAGGGAAGCTGATGGCCTCTATCTTTAAGAATGGTCAGGGCGTTTTCTTAGTAGAATATCTTGAGGAAGATCACAAGATAAATGGTTCATATTATGCAGAAGAACCAAGGCAGCTGCATCAGGAGATTGTGAAGAAATGAAGAGGGAAGTTGACTGGAGGTGTTTTGGTCTTGCACCAGCCCATACCTCTCAAGATGCTATTGCTGCTGCGATTAAATGCAGCTTTAAGGGCCTTCTTAAACCCCTGTATTCTCCAGATTTAGCCTCTTCAGGCTTCTGTCTGTTTCCAAAGCTGAAAACTAATATTTGTGGTATGAATTTGGAAGCAATGAAGGCGTCATAGATTCTGTTGATGAGTACTTTGGGACCAGGAAGAAGGCTTCTATTTTGAAGCCATAAGCAAACCGGGACAGCATTGGAGAAAGTCATCGAGGTAAAGGGAGATCATTTTGGGAAATAGTGGCACAATATCTGCTCTTGGTGACTCCCAAAGTACAGGGACCAGGAACTTTTTGATTGCCTCTTGTACGTTTTACCAGTAACCAAGAAAAAATATTAAATATTTTCTGTGTAAGCATTTTCTTTTTATGTACTGTCTAGCATACATATTCTTCAGCTTTTTAGTTTTTTGGTATTACCTGTACAGTAAATGTTCTAAAATTTCATACACTAAAGTGGCTGTCAAAATGACATATGCAAACAGTGCAGACCCAGATCAGACTGCTCCTGAAGGAGCAGTCTGATCAGGGTCTACACTGTTTGCCATTCCACTAAGTATTTTAAGAAGCAATTGCATTAAAAGCAAAAATGAGGCCAAAAGTGTGTAGAATAAAGAGTTGGAAATTTTAGGACATCTACCTTAGTCATGATCAAAAACATCCCTGTAGCTTTGAATACATAAATGAAATGAGGCAGAACATCAAGGCCCAGTTGTTCAAAACTAGCAATGTCATTAGTTAAAGTTAACATATCGTTAAAGCTTTGATCATTAAATATTTTTGCTGAAAAAATGTGAGTAGCTTTTGCATTTGCAAAGGTACTCACATTTTTTCAGCAAAAATACCTGCAAATTAAATATTGTACTTACTGAACAGTTTACATTTTGACCACTAATGCGCTTGTTAAGCTAATGATGCTTTGAATAACTAGGCCCAGAAAAGAACTTTCAGATGTGTGTCCAGCAAAAATTTAGATCAGCTGGCACATTTGCTCAGTCTAACCAGAATCTCCACTAGGGACATTTTGAATAGGTATTATTGCATAAAAAGCAGTGCCGCACGTTATTAACAGCTGTGCATTAACCGGCGATGCCGTGTATTAACAAGGCAATTCACGCGCTGTTAATGCATGGCTACACAACTGTACCGGGGCCACATAATTGCTGCCGTCACGAGATGTGTAGTGCCAGGCCCTTGAACAAGCATAGTCCGTGTAAATTGCGTTCACGAGACATCAGTGAAATGGCGAAACAAAATAGTGCAAGAAATAACGCAAAATGTAGCAAATTTTTTTAATTTTTATGCAATAATAGCGATCGAACATGGTTTTTCAATGCATTAACATTTGCCAGGTCCCTTAGGAGGTGTTGAAAAACGCGGCCTTCGGCCTCGGTTTTCAACACCTCCCATGGGACTTGGCGAATGTTAATGCATAAAAAACCATGTTTGATCCCTTTAAGGATGTAAAGTTTCAATACAGACAATTAAGACTGATCATTCTGTGCAGATGCACAAGCTGATTTGATTCTTCATTGGGTGCACATGTCAGAAGGTACATTTTCTCACTTTGCTTCTCATACATTACGAAAACACGCCCATTCAAATATATTGAAAACTTTGCCACCAAAAAAATGAAAATTTTCAGATAAAAATTCTGATATTTTTCATATTTCTGCTCAAAACATAGATTGTGGGTACTTGTTAGAACTGCCTCTGCGAGGCAGTTCTAACAACCACAAACTATGTTTTTGAGCAGATATAAGAAAAATAATGTAAACCTCTGTAAACTCCAGTTTTACTATATAAAAGTGGGGTTTAAGGGGTCAAAATTATATAGGCATGTTTTCGTTATGATGACAGTTATCTTCCCCATGAAAAATTCACATTTGTGCAAATGTAGTACCCTGAGTTACTGATAATTGTAATATATGATGTTTTCAGAATCTGGAACTAGTGGAGAAAGGTTGTAGCAATCTAATCAAGCAGATTGAAAATGCTAATAAGTTTGGAGTTCCTGTTGTGGTGGCTATCAACTCATTTGCGTAAGTTTTTACATTATGCGTATTTCTTGATGCCGTCCATATTTACCCTAGTACTTGCCGACACTTTACGTCTGTACTGTACTTGTCTTAAAACTTGACCAAGTCTATTATATTGCCTGTTAATGTGTCAAAAACTGCTGGATTAGTGGGAAATCGTGTAGATTCTATCAGATGCTGCATTCTTTGGCCTCTGATCTGGGTCTTCACTGTTCGCTAAGGTCAGTCCAAATGCTAACGGTAAATGGGATACTATATATTGAGAATCAGATAAAATGTGATAATATAATTCTATGCTCTAGATAAGGCACTTTTTAGACCAAAAAGTATTGATATTTGCCTTATTTCTCCACTAAAACATACATTGTTGGTACTTGGAAGTACCTTGGCAAGGTGCTTTTCACATAGCTACAGATAAGAGGGGGTACTCACATAATATTTTTCTTATTTCTCGACGAATACATATGTTGTGGGTACTCATTAGAAGTGCCTCGCTGAGGCACTTCTAATGAGAACCCACAACATACGAGGGTAGTTCAATAAGTTCGTAGATCTTGGTATTTTTCTATACATTTCAAGATTTCTTTTTTCATTTTTGTGCAGTGTAAACCTTTGTCAGTTGAATGATAACAGCCATTCAGTCAACACGTACATTTTTTGCTCTTACTTTTTGTTTGAAAAGCTATACCCATTGGCAAAAATGGCACGTCAGAATATTGAGTACAGAGCAGTCATAAAGTTCCTCACTAAGGAGGGTGCAAAGGCCAAAGAAATCAATCGGCGCATGGCTGATGTGTATGGTGATAGTAGCCCAAAGTATTCCACAATGGCAAAGTGGTCAGCAGAATTTAAACGTGGGCGAGACTCCTTAGAAGATGACCCAAGGCCAGATCGCCCTGCTGATGTCATCTGCCAGGAGATGATCAACCGTGTTGAGAGACTTGTGCTAAAGAATCGCCGAATCAAAGTTGCCGAACTTGCTTCAGAATGTGGTATTTCTAATGGAAGTGTTTACACTATAATCCATGAACATTTAGGCATGTCAAAGTATCTGCCAGGTGGGTACCCAGAAACCTGAACATGCAAGATCGTCAGCAGAGGGTGGAGTCAAGTCAGGAACTTCTGGAAGTGTATAATGCCAATCCAGAAGACTTTCACACTCGTCTTGTAACAGGAGATGAAACTTGGCTTCTCCACTGGGACCCAGATACTAAAAAAGAGTCCATGCAATGGAAGCACCCTGGCTCACCCCCACCTAAGAAATTTCGTACCCAACCATCAGCCAGCAAGGTAATGGCCACGGTGTTTTGGGACTCCAAAGGGATTATATTGATAGATTACAAGTCTGCTGGTACTTCAGTTACAGGAGAATACTATGCCAATGTCATTAAACAATTAAGGGTTGCTATTAAAGAAAGACGAAGGGGAAAGCTAGCTGCTGGTGTCCTTCTTTTGTATGATAATGCCCCTGTGCACAAGTCCAGAGTTGCACAAGTGGCTATTCCTGAGTGCAAGTTCGATTAGTTAAATCACCCGCCATACAGTCCAGACCTGGCCCCAAGTGATTATTCTCTGTTTCGAAATTTGAAGTCCCACTTGCATGGAACGAGATTTCGGGACGATGATGAGCTCAAGGCTGCTACAGAGGCTTGGTTTGGACCAAATAGACGACTTATTTCAAAGGCATAGACTGCTTAAAAGAAAAGTGGGCCAAATGCATTGAAGTAAAGGGGGATTATATTGAAAAATAATGTTGAAACCATCTTCCAATCTGTGAGTTAAACCCCGAGTTCTACGAACTTATTGAACTCCCCTAATATGTTTTCATTGAGAAATAATAACGTTATCAGCATTTTTTGAATGAAAAAAAGCGCCTTATCTGTTGCTATGTTTTCATGAGTATCTGCAACATGTTTTCTTTCAGAGCAATAAGAAAAATATTTGTCTGGATATGCCTGAGATCACTAGAGCTGTACTTACTAGAATATCATATGAGTTGTGCCATGTGGGGTGGCTCAGTCCGATGCAAGTCCAACTGATGATCATGAGGTTGCAGGTTCGAACCTTGGCCAGTCCAGCAACATTCTTTTATGGTATTGATCATGAAATATTTTTCTGCCTTCTACTGAAGAAGGCAGTTGGCACTTTCTGGAGAAAGATTGTGCACAAGTACTGATTCACTTCTAAGAGGACTAAGCTTGTCCAGGAAAAGTGTGGTTAGCAAAACTGGTTGGCTTGACATGACCTTAATAGTGTTGATAGGGCAGTTAAACACCAACCCAACCCAGTCGAATTTGTGCCATGGGAAAAGATGTCTTCGGACATATGCAGGCAGCGAAGGCCCAGATCAGCCTATGCATCAGAGCAGTCTAATTTGGGAGGGCAGTCACTGTCTGCCGTTGGAACATTGGGTAGCAGAATGTATCAATGGAGCGCAAAGGCCGGTATGAGACCTTGTGCATGTGCAGGATGATGTGAATCTGCACATTTTGCCTATGCTCATATCGTACAAATATAACAAAAAAATACCCATAGTGATCAGCAAAATAATCTTATCAGCAAAATAATCACCTAGTTTTTAGCTCACTGGAACAAAAAGTTCCGGTAATCTATTCTACTACTCCCCAGCGTTGGCGTCGGCGTCGGCGTCCACAAATGTTAAAGTTTTTGCGTTAAAGTTTTTTAGTAGCTCATTACTTTTTTATGTGTACATGGATTGAGTTCATATTTGGTATGATGATAGATACTGGGCTAAAGTTTTTATCTGCAGTATCAGCACCCATGAACATGACCTTGAGATTAGAATTTTGATGTTAAAGATTTTGTGTTAAAGTTTTTAGGAGCTCATTACTTCTTTACCTTTAGATGGATTTAGTTTATACTTGGTATGGTAATAGATACTGGTCTCAAATTTTTAGCAGCAGCATCAGCTCTTAAGACTATAACCTTGGGCTCAAGGTGACAGACTTTGAATTCTTATGTTAAAGTTTTTGTGTTAAAGTTTTTAGGAGCTCTTTACTTCTTTACCTTTTAATAGCTTTAGTTCATACTTGGTATGGTGATAGATACTGGTCAAAAGTTTTTATCAGCAGCATCATCATACATGATGTGACTTTGGGGTCAAGGTCACAGACTAAGAACTTTTATGTTAGTTTTTGCACTGAAGATTTTAGATCATTTCTTGGTCAAGGTCACAGACTAAGAACTTTTATGTTAGTTTTTGCACTGAAGATTTTAGATCATTTCTTGGTTGCCTTCAGATAAATTTACTGGAGACTTGGTATGGTGAAAGATATTGCTTTAAAGTTTTTATCAGCAACATCAGCACCTATAACCATGACCTTGGGGTCAAGGTCACAGACTTAGAATTTTGATGTTAAAGATTTTGTGTTAAATTTTTTTAGGAGCTCATTACTTCTTTACCTTTAGATGGATTTAGTTTATACTTGGTATGGTAATAGATACTGGTCTCAAGTTTTTAGCAGCATCAGCTCTCATGACCATAATTTTGGGGTCAAGGTCACAGACTTTGAATTCTTATGTTAAGTTTTTGTTTTTAATTTTTTAGAGCTCATTACTTCTTTACTTTACCTTTGGATGGATTTGTTTATACTTGGTATGGTAATAGATACTGTTCCCAAAGTTTTAGCAGCAGCATCAGCTCTCGTGACCATAACCTTGGGGTCAAGGTTGCAGACTTAGAACTTTTATGTTAGTTTTTGCACTAAAGATTTTAGATAATTACTTGGTTGCCTTTAGATGAATTTGGTATGGTGATAGATATTGCTTTAAGTTTTTATCAGCAACATCAGGACCTATAACCATGACCTTGGGGTCAAGGTCACAGACTTAGAATTTTAATGTTAAAGATTTTATGTTAAAGTTTTTAGGAACTCATTTCTTCTTTACCGTTTGATGGATTCAGTTCATACTTGCTGAGGTCAGAGATACTTGTCTAAAAATTTTATCAGCAGCATCAGCTCGCATGACCGTGACATTGTTTCTGTTATGGGTCTGAAAATTTGCCTTTGCGCAACTAAGTCAAAGCACGACCTCCGGTGAGCTGACCTCTCAGGCGACAGGTCTTATTGATCATAGCTCTACATACCAGTGGCTATCAGTAAATATTCTTTGTATTTCTCCATGAAAACATGGCACTTCTCATGAGTATCCACAAGATATGTTTACATGGAGTGGAGAGTAATAATTTGGTTAAACTATTTTAGACTGAATAAACTCCCCACACACTATAAGAGTTCAGTTTTAATTATATGTATGTCAAGTTATGTAATTTAGAAATACCTAGAGAAAAATTACTAAACTATTGGCAAACAATGTCTCCAGACCAAAGTGCAAGAGCAGAGTTGCAGAGTGATATTTGGGTTGATGTCTACTGGGGTGAGAACTGGGATGAAAAGTAATTATTTGGTTAATATTTTACAGGGCAGATACGAGAGCTGAAGTGGAGATTGTGCAGAAGCTTGCTCGTGAGGGTGGTGCCTATGATGCTGTGATATGTAATCACTGGGCCCAAGGTGGAGCAGGGGCTGTAGATTTAGCTAAGGCTGTGGATAAGGCTTGTCAGCAGCCCAGTGCATTTAAATTCTTGTATGATGTCAAGGTAAGTAGGTTCTAGAGTAGTTCTGTATTTACCAAAGCCAGTGTGTGGCAGTGGGCAGGCTGTTGGACCTGTAGTAGTCTAGGTGTGTGAGCCTGACAGCACATTGTGTGGGAAGGCTGCTGATGCATTACCTAAGGCAGTAGGGCAGTGGAGTATGCCATCAGATCAGTGCTTTATAATTCTTGTATGCACAGTAAGCAGGTTCAGGGGTAGTTTTGAAAATGGTATGACAATACAATGTAGTCTAATCATAAAATCTAAGGGGAATGGATACTTTCAGGGGAGGCTACTATATCAAAATAGTTTTATCTCCCATTTGAAAAGGGGTCTACTCTAAAAGGAAAGACTGCTCATGGGGAAGCAAATTATTACCTTTTAGAGTCTACCCCTTTTCAGAGGGGCCTTGATGGGCAGGAAAGCAAACAATTACAGTTAACCTAACAAGTGTATTCAGCCACCTAAACCCATTTATGCCTGGCGTCCCATAAATAGGACATTGGCAAACAGTGTAGACCCAGATCAGAAGCCGGCCTCAGTGGCTCAGTTGGATGCGCCGTCCGACTGGAGACCAGGAGGTCGCGGGTTCAACCCCCGCCGAGGTCGGCAACATTCTTTCGTGGAGATTGATCATGAAATATTTTCTGCGGTCATTCTCTCCCTTCCGCTGATTCAAGAAGGGCAGTTGTCAGTTTCTGGCGAAAGAATGTGCACATTACTGGTTAACCGCTTAGAGGACTAAGCCTGCCCAGTAAACGTGTGGTTAGGTAAACTGACCGTGCTCGACATGACCCCATTGGGTTGACTGGGCAGTAAAACCTCAACACAAACAAGACCCAGATCAGAAGCCACAGAATGTGATGTCTGATCAGGGTCTACACTGTTTGCATTAAGTTCAGATCTTTCTACAAAACATGACAATAATAACTAACCAGACACCCCTTATATAGGAAATGAATCTGTCCAAAGAGTTAAAGTAGAAGAATACACTCAGTATATATGGGTTAAGATCAGATCATAGAACAATGGTTAAGACATACAGTGAGTCTACGGAATTTATATTAAGCTAAAGACTTAAGTGAGTCTGCATGATTTATACTAAGATGGTGTAAATAATTCTTATAAATACATTTGTATTAGATGTAATGCTGCCAGCCTCAGTTATGCAGTTGGATGCCTGTTGGACTGGTGATCAGGAGGTTGCAGGTTCAGCTGTTTAACTGCTTAGAGGACAGCCTGTCTAGTAAAAATGTGGTCAGGTAAACTGACCGCTCTCAACATGACACCATAGGGTTGACTGAGCAGTAAAATGTCAACACAAACAAAACATGTAATGCTAGTAGGTTGCTACATATTGTCTCTTAGACATGAAATGTGTTGGTTGTGTTGAAAGCATGGGAAACAAAAGTTAACCCTTACACCCCTGAGTTTCTGAAATGGGCTCATCCTACTGAATTTGGACTCATCCACTGTTCCAAATAGACATTTAGTCAAAAATCAATACTAGAATGGTTCTCACCGCTGTGGTTCGAGACTGGCTCGGGTCATATGTGGGAAAGCCAAGTTCTGCTTACGGATGGTCAGGTGGTTTTTCTCCGGGTTCTCCGGTTTTCGCCCACCTTCGATGAACGATCGGCTCGATATAAGTGAAATATTCTTGAAAGGGCCGTAAAACCCAAGTCAAAAAAAAAAAAAAAAAAAAAAAAAGTCAATACTAGAATGGCAAACAGTGAAGATCCTGATTAGACGGCTCATTGTTAGCGGTCTCATCAGGCTCTACAGTGTTTGAAAAGGTATCTGTGGTGATCTGCAAGAATGAAATGGGTAAGGCAAGTATAGAAATGTTTTTCAAGCTGATGGGATATTTTCAGACCAGATTTATCTTGGTTATCGTCAGTCTTTGAAAAGATTAGTGTATTGGATTAGTGTATTAGATTTCTTTTTAAGAGATTAGTGTATTGGATTCATATTTTATACACTAGACTGGAGAATTATCTGTTTGGCCCTTTCACACTGACTGGGATCTTAACTGTGGATTGGTTACAGACTGTTATTAAAAATATTGTTGGTTTAAATGTAGTTTAACCCATTTTAGACTGAATAAACCCCCACACCATATATTTGAGCCAGCCTCAGTGGCTCAATTGGATGTGCATCCGACTGGAGATCAGGAGGCCATGGATTCCATCCCCGCTGATTCAAGAAGGGCAGTTGTCAGTTTCTGGCGAAAGAATGTGCACAATACTGGTTAACTGCTTAGAGGACTAAGCCTGCCCAGTAAATGTGTGGTTAGGTAAACTGACCGTGCTCGACATAACCCCATTGGGTTGACTGGGCCGTAAAACCTCAACACGCCGGCCTCGGTGGCTCAGTTGGATGCGCCGTCCGACTGGAGACCAGGAGGTCGTGGGTTCAACCCCCGCCGAGGTCGGCAACATTCTTTCGTAGAGATTGATCGTGAAATATTTTCTACGGTCATTCTCTCCCTTCCGCTGATTCAGGAAGGGCAGTTGTCAGTTTCTGGTGAAAGAATGTGCACAATACTGGTTAACCGCTTAGAGGACCAAGCCTGCCCAGTAAACGTGTGGTTAGGTAAACTGACCGTGCTCGACATGACCCCATTGGGTTGACTGGGCCGTAAAACCTCAACACAAACAAACAAAACCTCAACACAAACAAACAAATTCCATCCCTTACGGGTCAGGCAACATTCTGTCATGGAGATTGATCATGAAATATTTTCTATGGGCATTCTCTCCCTTCTGCTGATTCCAGAAGGGCAGTTGTCAGTTTCTGGGGAAAGAATGTGCCCAAGTGCTGGTTTACCGCTTAGAGGACTAAGCCTGCTTTGGAAAAAGTGATTAAGTAAACTGACTGCACTGGGCCCCCGTAGCCTAGTGGATAAGAGAGTTGACTCTTAATCCATTAGGTTTCTCACCGCTGTGGTTCGAGCCTAGCTCGGGTCATATGTGGGAAAGCCAAGTTCTGCTTACGGATGGTCAGGTGGTTTTTCTCCGGGTACTCCGGTTTTCGCCCACCTTCGATGAACGATCGGCTCGATATAAGTGAAATATTCTTGAAAGGGCCGTAAAACCCAAATAAAAAAAAAAAACAAAAAAAACTGACTGCACTCAACATGACCCCAATAGGTTGACTGGGCTGTAAAACCTCAACAAACAAACACCATATATATATGAAGTCCCAGTTTCAATTTTATGTCAGTCTGTGTTCTTTAGATATTCCTACAGAAATAGTTTAGACCCTGATCAAACACCACATTCTGTGGCATCTGGTCTGGGTCTGCACTGTTTGCATTTACCGTTGTGGAGGTTTTCAGACTAAAATTGGTCAAAAAGCCTGCAAAAGCTATGGAGCCAGTATTGGTTGCTGCCCTGAGACAACAACAACAATATAGCAGGAAATATTATAGTGCTTATTCACCATTTATGTGTTTACATGTACAGTTAACTCTTGTTATCTCGACTTGGCTTATCTCGAATAATCGCTGTTCTCAAAGTGAAAATCTGGTCCCTATTTTAATGTGGAAATCTAACAACAGGCGATAAAATATTTCCACAGTATTTTCAATATATATCTCTAACTTCAGGAGTTTAATTACATATTCATTTTTGAAATGTGGTTGTACGATTAATTTTTTCCTCAATTCTGCCCATCTTATATGTCGAGGTACAGATATCTCGAAGTATTTCAGAGAGTTCCTTGGACTCCAGATAATGAGAGTCGAATGTATGATGTATATCGATACCTAGATGTCATGCTTTGCTGCTGTATAATTGTAAGCTTAGCATTGCATATATTTTGTTATTACAAATCCCTTTGAAGGATCCACATGGCCAAGCAGTTAGTGCTTCTGACTACGGTTTTTAAGGTCCTAGGTTTGAATCGGGCAAGATAATGGAACTCAGCTCATGTCTGTATGGTTCTTCATTACAAAGAGCTGTTAATTATCATCCCTTCATTGTCTCCATTTGACTTAAATAAAATTGAAAGAGATGTAAAACACCAAATCATCATCATCATCATCATCATCCATGTCTTTCATGGAGATGGTTTCCCTTCATTATCTTTTGAAAAGATTAGTGTATTGGATTCATATTTTAAACACAGGTATATAATCATAAAATAATGGTCAGTTTCGATTTAGGGTAAAATCCACCATTTATTATGGGAGTTAATGGCTTTTTTTCAACTTCATCATCCTGCCCATATGTACGAAAAATGGAATCCGATCAATATCTTTTGAAAAGATTCGTTTATTGGATTCATATTTATACACAATCATCATAAAGTCAGGGCCTGACAAATCCATTGCCCGGCCGCCCGGGACAAGTCCTAAATCCCGCCGGGCAAGTCTGTTCCGTCTTTACGACGCCCGGTCGGGCAAGTGTCAAAAAATCGCCAGGACAGTTAAAAGTGCGAGTATTTATGGTAAAAAAGTCTGATCAAAAGACGTCAATAAATATTGATAATTAATTGCCCAGCTGTCCTGATTAATGCAGACAACCCATGTATAACGGTTTTCATTATCACACTACCGTTAATCCAATTGATCAGTTGTTTACCTTCCGGCGCGTGCCTTTAATCTTCCGTCGTAACAGCTGATCAATAATTGTATCTAAACATGGCTTCTGTGTAGTATGAACCAAGTAAGGTCGGCAATTATTGGTTTTTGATATTCTCGTATTTCATTGGCTATGCGACTGGGCATACACCAATGAAATAAGTCGTTGCTTACGACGTGTTTGGCTATGAAAACGAAAGTACAAAATGACACAATATAAAAACACAGGTAAGAAATTGAGTTTTTGTTTGGAAAAAAAAAAGAAAAAAAAAGCGTGATACCGTTACGATCTCGCCTGTTTGCAAAACCTTTGTTATTTCCCTCTCGAAATCTGGATTTACTTAGTGTTCATCAAATAATAATGAATTTGTAAGACTAAAAATACTGTGTGTCAAAGTCATTTATGAAAAATTTATTCTCTGTTGATATTATTGATAACGTGTTAGGATGAAAAACAAAATATGAACACTGATGGCTTACACAACTGACTAGTGCTTGATGACTTATGTGCTCCTAAAACCAGAAAGACTTGATGAGCACTGATATACAATACCACACAGAATAATATTCAGTTCTTTCCAATTTCTTGGAGGTTGTTCTCTGTTCTTGGGATAAATGAATACACCCATTTTCAAAATGGCTTCTTTGATAAAAAATGAAGTCTTTTAATTATGAATTGTCCTATAGTTTGTAGGCAGTTCTTCAATCAAGTTAATTTCCTTGCAGGTGTATACATTTACCTTAAGAATTTTTTTTTTTTTTTTTTTTTTTTACAAACACATGAGTATTTATTCAAGGCTTCAAGTAAATACAAATAAAATTCTTTTTCAATATGCTCTCTTTTCATCCCTTTGGTATTTTCTGATGTGAAATTATGATACTTTTCTTATTTCCATTGCAAACTTAGATTGTGGGGTCTGAAACTACCTCACTGAGTGCCCATTATCTATGTTTTTGAGCAAAAAAAAAGGAGTAAACTTATGTACGCCATTTAAAACCTCGCTTTTCTGTATATTAACTGGGATTTACAAGAGTATTGCTTTCATAGACTTGTTAACGCAATGTTAAAAGTGGGACTTCTATTTCTGTTTGCAAATCTTGGGCATATAGGAATTTGAGCCGCACAAATCCTGGGCAAGTAGGAATTTGAGCTGGGCAAGTGAAAAAAAAATTTACTTGCCCAGTGGGCAAGTGGATTTTTTTTAGATTTGTCAGGCCCTGATAAAGTATAGGTCAAGTTTGATTTAGGGGAAAATCTGCCAATTATTATGGGAGTTATGGCCCTTTTTCAACTTCATTTTTTGCAAAATGCTTGTTTCCTGGTGAGAATGGCCCACAGGGGCATCTGTGAAGTATTGACACATTTCTAGTTTTATTCCAATTCTTATTATTTCAGTTACCTATAGAAGAGAAAATTGAGATAATAGCCAAAGAGATCTATGGTGCAGATGGCATTGATGTGAAGCCTGAAGCCCAGGAACAGATTGATAGATACAGAAAACAGGTGAAATGCCGATTCTTAACAAGCTTCACGAATTCATAGCTCCAGATAAGAGGGGTACACATGTAATATTTTTCTTATTTCTCCACAAAACCATACATACTGTGATACTCATTAGGGAGATTTTAATGAGCACCTACAATATATGTTTTCATGGAGAAAAATATTGGTACATGTAGTTTTTAGTTGAAAAAAAAAAAAAAAGCCTTCTCTGGAACTAAGTAAATTTACAGAAGAGAAAATTATTACATTTATTTGTCTGGAGCAAAGATTCTGACTACTATGTTCTTGACATTCCTCAAGAAAGTTGTTTTTCCTTGGTGCAGTACTTGTGTAAAAAATGAATATGGGGTTCCCAGGAAAGGTTACAGTCACGGAACATAACTGTCCCTAGGCACCAGGAAAAGGTTTAATGCTTAGCACTCTGGCTAAAATTTTCAGCAGACAGTATTTTGAAATATTTTTCTTATTTTTCCCAGAAAACAGGATTTGACATTTCATGCAATTGTCTCCTGAGGAGACAATTTGCATGAAATGTCAAATCCTGTTTTCTGGGAAAAATAAGAAAAATATCAATTTGTCGTCTGCTGAAAATGCCCAGAGAGTGGTAAAGGTTAATGACAGGAAATTGTGCACAAAATGGCACTCCAATGAAAACAGAATGAATAGAATTAATCCCTTTGGAGTAAAATTGTTTGGGCCTTAAATTATACATACAAAAAGATTGCTCTCTCTTTCTCAGTTTCTGAGTTACTTCCCTTTGATTAGTCTTTTTTTTTTTCCACACTATCTGTATACAAGGTTTTACAAGTGCTTTGCTCCTGCCCCTAATACTGATACATTACGAAAACACGCCTATTCAAATATATAGAAAATTTCACCTCCAAAAACTGAAATTTTTCAGATAAAAAATCTCTGATATTTTTCATATTTCTGCTCAAAACATAGATTGTGGGTACTCAGAACTGCCTCTGCGAGGCAGTTCTAACAAGTACCCACAGTCTATGTTTTTGAGCAAAAATAAGAAAATAAGAAAATAATGTATACCCCTGTAAACCCCAGTTTTACTGTGTAAAAGTGAGGTTTAATGGGGTCAAAATTATACAGACATGTTTTCGTGATGAAGGTCCAGCTACACATAATAGCTTGATCCTCATGAGCTTGCAAAGGTATTTGTCATAATTTGCAACCATTAGTCATAAATACATTTAGTACAGGTTCCAGTACATATGTACTCAATTTATGCTAACCCTAGAATAGGAAAGAGATATGATTAATTTCAATATAGGAAGAAAGCCTTGACATGTCTGTATATAAAACAACTGTATAACAGATTTGCACACATTGCACGTTTCTATGGAGGCCCAGTTGATACTTAACAAAATTCTAGATATACAAAACCTTGTGTATTCAGGTTAAAATCATAAAAAAGAAAGAAAAAATACTCAAAACAGAAAGCAGAATGTTTATTTTCCCATGTGCATATGCAAACATGAAGCCATGAGTTACACTCTTGCTGTTTTTCCAATTTAGGAAGTACCCTGTTTTCCTGTCTGACATCAATTTTCAGATTTCTTATGCAAACTGCATTTCAAATAAACCCTCTACGGTTTTCTTTTGCATTTATTAGAAGATATATAGAAATTGATTAACACCAAAAAATGTTAGATTTTTCATCCAATATCGCCGCTACGATAAACCTGTAAGAAAATGTTAGATTTCAAATTTTATGACACCATTTTGAATGACACATTATAAATTTTACCAGACATCTTTTGGGCTTTCGTGCTTATAGTTTTTCTATAAAAAATATTCATATAGAACAGTGTATTGTACTTACGTAAGTCTTAAAAATGCATGTTGAGGGAAATCACTGTGCATTTCTTCATGTGCATAATTTCAAAACCTTTGTTGACGAAATATATTCGGTAAGAGTGTATGAAGACCAGACATTATAAGTGATGTAATTTCCGCAAACAAAGGTATTCATTAAAATTCCATAAAATACATGCCATTTTACAAAATGGAACAAGAATTTTAAACAATCAGTGCTAATTTATATTTAGACATCAACTGTACAGATTAATTTATCGCAAGTTGGGTGTATTTTACCTGTCAGTGTATACCTGTTTACTATAGACTTAATAGAACACAGTTACTAGACAAAGCTCTAAACCAGTATCTTGTAAAATGCATGATTTTTTCCAAAATGCAATTAATTTTCAGTTGCTATACAGCGGTTTTGTATGAACCAATATCCCAAGTTTTATATATACAAAAACTCAGCTGTATGTCGATTTTAGGGTTATTGTTTTTTTTTGCAAGATACATGAATTGAGAACCTCCCCCCCCCCCCCCCCCCCCCCCCCCAAAAAAAAAAAAAAAAAAATCTCAGATCTCATTAGATTTATGTGACTTTTCCTTATTTTTTTTTTATATCCAAGAAGACATGACATGTTTCAAGATCTTATTAGAATAGTATTTGACTTGTTTCTGCTTTCTTGATGACATCTTTTTTTCATGTTTCAGGGTTTCAATGATCTCCCTATCTGTATGGCAAAGACCCACCTGTCCTTGTCTCATGACCCTACATTGAAGGGGCGACCTACAGGATTCAGGGTACCAATCCGAGAGGCTAGGGCCAGTATTGGAGCAGGATTTATTTATCCTCTGCTTGGCACTGTAAGTAGAAATTACTATGAAGATTTCTTCAATTTTTTCTTCATTTCCTTACTACATTTATTATTATTATTATCATAATTAGTAGTGGCGCAAGTTATTTTAATATTGACTTGGGTGTTTTCTTGGATTTTTGCATGTTATTAAGATAATAGTCTTACTTAAGGGCATTTAATACACTTAAGACATTTTCTTTTGTTAAGAGAGGCCATATTTGTGACTTACTGTTTGATTTTTCTGCTCTCCAAGACCCTTATGAAAAGGGATCTACCCTAAAAGGAAAGAATTATTAAAAGAATAGACCCCTTTTAGAAAAGACCCCTTTTCAGAAGGAAAACAAAAGTTTTCTCTTCCTCTTGGTGTCATTGGTAGGCAATGCTCTATTATTGTGGCTCTTCTTGGATATCTTTGCTACTGTATTTACCCTAAGTATTCAGACACCTTAACTCCTTACCATACTTGTTCTAAAATTTGAACAAGTACAATTTACTACCCGTTATTGTGTCTAAAAATTGCTGGATGAGTGGCAAACAGTGAAGGCCTTGATGAGATGCCGCATCTTGCGGCATCTCATCCAGGCCTACACTGTTTGCTCAGACCTGTTTGTCCGAATACTTACAGTAAATATGGTATATTATTTTTAAATGCAACCTTATTAGGAAATATTATTAAGTCATTTTGATCATTGTTCTATTGGAAACATTAATCAAGTAACCCATTTTAGAAATCTAAGCAAAGAGAATAGTTCCAAGATTCCTTCTGAATTGTGTGGATATTTTAACGCTACCAGGGACCCAAGGCGCATGGTGGCAGCGGCGATTGTTATGTACATGTATTTGTACAGCCTTGCTTTCATGGATCACCCGTGCACACCTGGTGCCGCTGTCTGTCTCCAAGCGTGGCCCTCTCCACTTTATACTCAACTCAGGGCATGTCGAGTATGAGCTAGGCATACTAATGGTCTATAAATTTTCTCGACCCGAGCCGGATTCAAACAAACAATATCCCGCTTGAAAGTCGAGTGTGCTGACCACTAGCCCACCCTGTTTATGGATTTATCAATGTATAAATGCTGTTTTGAATTTGCTCACAACCAATCAGTTTGTGCTAAATTAGTAATAATTAGTGTAAGCCAGCTGAGTTGGAAATGTTTGTGAAAATGGATCATGTAATGAATCGGCTGGTAATTATGACCTTTGGTACAAAATTGCAAGGTGGGGGCTTACGTGATATTCTAGGTCTAGATAAGAGGGGATATCCACAAAATATTAATCTTATTTCTCCTAGAAAATGTGTTTTTGGTACTCATTAGAAGTGCTGCCACAAGGAGCTTCTAATAAGTACCCACATTGTATGTTTTCATGGATAAGTAAGAAAAAACAATTATCGGCTTGTTTTCATTGAAAAAAGTGCCTTTTATAGAGCTTTGTGTTGTCCTGACATTTTCTAAAAGAAATAACAAAAAACATATGTTTTTACACCAGGGCCCAGTTGTTCAAAGCATCTTTAGCTTAACAAGCTTATTAGTGGTCAAAATGTTAACTGTTCTGATAAGCACAATATCTAATTCACAGGTATTTTTGCTGGAAAAATGTAAGTAGCTTTTGCAAATGCAAAAGCTACTCACATTTTTTTCAGCAAAATATTAGCATATATGCCGTATTTAATAAAGTTTTAATGATAACGTTAACTAACAACATCATTAGTTTTGAACAACTGGGCCCAGACCTGTAAAAATTTGTAGCTTTTCCTTGAACTACCTTTGACATGTTTCAGATGAGTACTATGCCAGGCCTTCCAACACGACCGTGTTTCTATGACATTGACATCAACCCAGAGACAGAGGAGATTGTTGGACTGTCTTAGAATCAGAATTGTATCAACTGCCAGTTTAATGCTTAGCATGCTTGGAAAAGAATTACAGCAGATGACATTTTGTAATATTTTGCAAATTTTTTCCAACAGGGAGACAATTTGCATGAAACATCAAACCTGTTTTCTAGGAAAAATAAGAAAAACATCATTTTGTCATCTGCTGGATTTGCCAAGAGAGTGGTGGTGGTTAATGGGACCCTATGAATGTTTTAGCATAAAAAAATGTGCATTATCAAAACTATTGCTGGCTTAAATGTTTATGGATTGTGCAGACAGACCTGTGTCTGTTCTGGTGACTTGATATAAGATGTATGCCATATTTACCCTAAGTATTGGAACAGACAGGCCTGAGCAAACACAACGTGGACTCGGATTAGACACAGCAGTAAGTGGCATCTGATTAGGGTCTGCACTGTTTGCCCTCATCTTGTAGTTCTGAGACATATAGGTAGTAAAATGGACATTCAGCTTTTAGGACAAGTATGGTATTGAGTAAACTGTCACAGGATTTACACAGATTCAGATAAGGTGTTGTTTAAAAATTTTGATATTTTTTGTTTTTATTTCTCCATTAAATTTATTTCTCCATTAAAACAGTTCTTGTGGGTACTCATTAGAAGTGCCTCGGCAAGGCGCTTCTCATCACGAAAACATACCTATATAATTTTGACCCCCTTAAACCCCACTTTTATATAGTAAAATTAGGGTTTACAGGGGTATACATTATTTTCTTATTTCTACCCAAAAGCATAGATTGTGGGTACTCGTTAGAACTGCCTCAGCGAGGCAGTTCTAACGAGTACCCACAATCTATGTTTTGAGCAGGAATATGAAAAATGTCAGATTTTTTATCTGAAAAGTTTCAGTTTTTGGTGGTGAAATTTTCAGTATATTTGAATAGGTGTGTTTTCATAATGTAATGAGTATGAACAACATATGTTTTAGTTGAGAAATAAGAAAAACATATACCTGATTCTGCCTCTTACCTGGAGCTAAGGGTATTTAAGGTAAATATAGGTTTTATCTGACAGGGTTGAATTATCTGGCTCAACACTACATTACATATGACTCAAGAACTCTTTACATTAGCGTGCTGTGAATAACAATTAACAGTAACATTTATAGCTACATGTATTTTTACCAGAAAACAAGGCATACAATTCTATTCAAATTGTCCAAGGAGATGATTAACTGTCAAGTCCTGTTTTCAGGTCAAATACCATAATAACCCTAAATATTGGGACAGCTAGGCCTTTGCAAACAGTGAAGAACTAGAATGCAGAGTCTGATCAAGGTGTACACTGTTTGCCATACATACAGCAGTATTTTAGACACAGTAAGAGGTAGTAGAAGGGACTTTTTTAAATTTTGGTATTGGTAAGTAGATAAGGTGTCCCAATACTTAGGGTAAATACTGTAAGTCTGCTGAGTTTGTCAACATTAGGTTGATTTTTTTTTTTTTTTTTTTTTTTTTTTTGATTTGGGTTTTACAGCCCTTTCAAGAATATTTCACTTAAATATATCCAGACGATCGTTCATCATTAGGTTGAAGGTTAATATACATTGGTGCACTGTGAGGAAAATACCCTATAGAACAGTACAAGCCTGCACACACATCCATATAACCAGGGTCTCACAGTTTGCCTTCACAACATTTCTGACCTGTACTATGAAGCCCTGGACCAGGCTTAACCCATTTAAGCCTAGCAGCCCATAAAAGGGACATTGGCAAACTGTGCAGACCCATAACAGATGCGGCATCTGATCAGGGTCTACACTGTTTGCATGAAATACAGGAATTTCCTTAAAACATGGTAAAAATAAAAACTAACCAGATACACTGATTATCGGAAATAGACCAGTCCGAAGAGTGAAGGTAGAAGAGTCCATTCTGCATAAATTGGTTTAGGACCAGGCTTAACTGATATGTAGCTTGTTGTACAGGTTTTCCATATTTACCATAACTATACAGACAAATGTGACTGATCAAACACTATAGACTTTCCATATAAGAGGGGATTTTCACATAATATTTTTCTTATTTCTTCACAAAAAACAAACAAAAAAAAAAAACAAAAAAAAAAACCAACTTGTTTTAGGTATTTTTGGAAGCGCCATAGTGAGATGCTTCTAATGAGTACCCACAATGTATGTTTTTGTGATGGAATAAGAAAAATATCAGGGCCCAGTTGTTCAAAGCTAACGACGTCGTTAGTTAAAATTTACATCGAATGATACGCAAATATGCTGAAATTTTTTGCTGAAAAAATGTGAGTAGCTTTTGCATTGCAAAAGCTACTCACATTTTTTCAGCAAAAAATATCAGAATATTGTATATTGAATCTGCTAAAACAGTTAACGAAATGACCCTTAACAAGCTAGTTAAGCTAACGACGCTTTGAACAACTGGGCCCTGTACTTTTTTATTTAAAAAAGGTGCCTTATCAGGAGATATGCAGAGTTTATAGACTCCCAATGACAAGATTATGGAACACTTTTATCAGTATCTTGCCATACAGCCAGCCCTATTTAAACATGTCACCAGGGCCCAGTTGTTCAAAGCATTGTTAGTTAGCTTAATGAGATTATTTATGACAAACTCAGTAACTGTTGCAGCTAAGGTATTTTTAAATACATTGATATTTTTGCTGCAAAAATGTGAGTAGCTTTTGCAGTGCAAAAGCTACTCACATTTTTCAGCAAAAAATATTAATATTTTTGCCATATTTCAAGGTAGAAATTTTAAGGTCGTGTTAGGTAACTTTTTTTAAGTTTTAAAGGCCTGGGCCCAGGTAGTCAAATGGACTTGTTCAAATTTTTAGGATATTTAAGATGAAGATTTATGGTGTCTGAATATTTGGTTTAAACATATTTCATTTCAAACAACTGTATCTGAGTAAATGCTAAATATGTAAGGTCTGAAAAATGATACAATATATTGTCCTGGGTGATTTCTCCACAGTAGACCTTCTGTAACAGTTTGTGCCATAATTTCTATAGTCTCAGCTGACAGCTTATGATAAGTATTTTATCAATTAAAACATCTACATGTATTTCAGCTATTAATCATAGCTCCAGAGAAGGTGTTTTTTTTTTTTTTTTTCAACTAAAAACATTGGTTGTGGGTACCTCTAATGTGTACCGCAACCAATGTTCTTGTGGTGAAATAAGAAAAATATGTGGATACTCCCTCTTATCTGGAGCTGTAACTGCTTCGCATGAAGGGTTAATATTTCAGTGGAGAATAGTTTGATATATATACTTTTATTTTCCCACAAAATAGGGTCTGACATATATGAAGAGATGTAAAACTCTATTTTCTGGAGAAAATAAATAAATAAATAAATAAATTTTAAAAAGAAGCCCGTCAGTTTGTCATCAGCTGAATTTGCTCAAAGATTGTGAAAAGTTAGGTATATGTATAAAACTTTGACCAGTTAATTTAGATATAAGTTTATGACACTTTGTAAATACAGTGGAATATCTATAATTCAAAGTCCAAGGGACCAAACAGTTTTGTTTGAATTATTGAGACTTTGAATAATTGAGGGTTAAAATGCATACATATATTTCAGTTGGGACTTCAAAATGATTTTGATTTATTGAGAATTTGAATTATTGGAGTTTGAATTATTGAGGTTCTACTGTAGTTTATAAAAAAAAAAAAAAAAAATACTAAACCTAGCCTGGTATTTCATTCTGAGATGACTGAAATGCCAAACCCTATATTCAGGGAAAAATAAAAAAAAATAATATAATCATAGATATTTTGATTGGTGTCTGCTGAAGGAAATGAATAACACATTTAGAAATTGCATTTAAAAGATCCTAAGGGGAATAGATACACTTTTAAGGGAGGTAACTCTTGTCACATTTGTTTTGTTTCCCTTCTGAAAAGGAATCTACTCCCCTTGGGAGCAAATTCTTTCCTTTTAGAGTAGATCCCTTTTCAGAAGGGTCTTTTTGTCCAGGAAAGCAAACAGTAAGTCATAGTTGTTTTCCTTATAAACATGGCTGACAATCTGGGCCCAATTGTTTAAAGCTAACGACATTGTTAGTTAACGATTCATTAAAATTTACATTGCGTGATACGCAAATATGCTGAAATTTTTTCTGAAAAAATGTGAGTAATTTTTGCAGTGCAATAGCTACTCACATTTTTCGGCTAAACATATCAGAATATTGTATATTGAATCCGCTAAAACAGTTAACGAAATGACCCTTAACAAGCTTGTTAAACTAACAATGCTTTGAACAACTGGGCCCTGGCAAGTGAAAGCATATTATGAATTATCCAGTGCATTGTAGTTACCAAAATACATTACTTGCCGTAATTACCCTAAATATTCTGACTTGACATCACCTCATACTTGTTGTCAAATGTTAATAAGTCCATTTCACGACCAGGTGATATGGTTCACAGTTGCTGACTGAATAGTACACAATGCAACCCTGTTTAGAAGCAATTTAATCTTGGTATACACTGCTCAAGCATGTCTATCAGAGTAGCCGGCTTCAGTGGCTCAGTTGGATGCGCCGTCCGACTGGAGACCAGGAGGTCACGGGTTCAACCCCCGCCGAGGTTGGCAACATTTTTTCGTGGAGATTGATCATGAAATATTTGCTACGGTCATTCTCTCCCTTCCGCTGATTCAAGAAGGGCAGTTGTCAGTTTCTGGCGAAAGAATGTGCACAGTACTGGTTAACCCCTTAGAGGACTAAGCCTGCCCAGTAAACGTGTGGTTAGGTAAACTGACCGCGCTCGACATGACCTCATTGGGTTGACTGGGCCGTAAAACCTCAACACAAACAAAATCTATCAGAGTATTTAGGGTTAATACAGTAATAATGTAGTAGATAGATTTGTTTTGTTATTGAAAGGTGTTATTATTGAACATAGATTCTTGCTTTGAACCCTTAAAGTGCTTATCACCATTATGAAAACACACCTATTAAAATATACTGAAAATTTTACCTACAAAAAAAGAAAAAAAAAATGAAAGTTTTTGGATAAAAAAATTATGATTTTTTTCATATACCTGCTCAAAACATAGATTGTGGGTACTCATTAGAACTGCCTCAATGAGGCGGTTCTAACGAGTACCACAATCTATGTTTTTGAGCAGAAATAAGAAAAATAAAGTATACCCCTGTAAACCCCAGTTTAACTATATAAAAGTGGGGTTTAAGGGGGTCAAAATTGTATAGGCGTGTTTTCGTGATGCAATCATAAAAGGCGATAACATTTCGATGATTTTTGTTTTGTTTTTCATAGAAAATGAAGCAACTTTTCTTGTGACAGTCTATGTCTTATTTTCTCTGAAAAATACTTCAAAAAAAAAAAAAAAAATCAAAAAAAAAAATAGAATGTCATCTGCTTTGATTTTGCTTAGTGTTTTAGGGGTAAATAAATGGATCTGAAGTACATATAAACAGGAAACAATTGTCAGTATGTGACTTAAATAATATTGACAGGAATGTAAAACACCAAGGCCCAGTTGTTCAAAGCTAACGATGTCGTTAGTTAATGATTCGTTAAAATTTACACCGAGTGATACGCAAATATGCTGAAATTTTTTGCTGAAAAAATGTGAGTAGCTTTTGCAATGCAAAAGCTACTCACATTTTTTCAGCAAAAAATATTAGAATATTGTATATTGAATCCGCTAAAACAGTTAACGAAATGACCCTTAACAAGCTCGTTAAGCTAACAACGCTTTGAACAACTGGGCCCAAATCAACATTATCATCATGAAAAGCAAATACCAGGCTCAACCTATGCAATCTATACTGCTTGATCTGATGCTTTTTAGCAGTACATTACGAAAACACGCCCATTAAATGTATTGAAAATTTTGCCACGAACAGCTGAAAGTTTTCAGATAAAAATTCAGATTATTTTTCATATTTCTGCTCAAAACATTGATTGTGGATACTTGTTAGAACTGCCTCACTGAGGCAGTTCTAAGGAGTACCCACAATCTATGTTTTTGAGTAGAAATAAGAAAAATAATGTATACCCTGTAAACCCCAGTTTTACTGTATAAAAGTGGGGTTTAAGGGGGTAAAAATTATATAGGTATGTTTTCGTGATGAGATTCTATCAGTTTAGTGTTCATATAGGTGAAAAGTGGAGACCTGATCAGACTGTATGAATATGCTGGCTGATCTGGGCTTTGCAGTTTGTATGATTATATACCTCCACTTATGCTTGTTTTGGCTTATTCCACAGATAACTCTGAAAGTGCCAATCACAACTGCAGCAGAGGACACTTTTAAACATTTTTAATTTATTTTTCTTAGAAAATAAGTCTTGACATTGCATGTGTATTGTCTGCTTGGATTCATGTGAAATGTCAAGACATTGTTTTATGAAAAGTAAAAAAAAAAAAATGAATGTTTTCTGCTTCAAAGTTTGCTTAGCGTTTTAAGAATTAATTATTTTTGTGTTTGTACGAGTCTGAATCCAGATCAAAGAAAGTTTAATCAGAGGTAAATATTAGATGTAATACCATCTGGAAAAATACAAGACAGGTTGTTAGCTGGTAGTCTTAAGTACATCATTGTATGGACACTCAAGGTCATCAGATGTTTCATGCTTAAAGTAGTGGTTATTTTGTGACAGTGCATTATGCTTGACATGCTGGGTAAAGTTTTGGCAGACGACATTTTGAAATATTTTTCTCACTTTTTCCTGAAAAAGTTGATCTCACAAACAGGCATTTAAAATCTAAATGGCATTTTCATTTAATTGCCATCTCAATAGAAATCCAGATCATGACACAAGCTGTTTTAGGGGAATACACTCATCATTATAAATACATGTACTGTGAAAACAGTGTTCTGGCCTCTGTCTATTCCAGAATCTTGTATATAGCAGCATTTTGCTTCAAACCTGACAGTGCTTCATTGACTTTAGTGTATTCTGACCATTGTATATACCAAGTTTTTGCTTGCTTCATTGTGCCATATTTATACCTGGATACACTTCTTATCTGGAACTACTGTATTAGATTTAATTACCGCACATACCCCTATAAGCGCACAGTCAAGAAATTCCGTAGTCTTCAGATTACAGCCAGTGTACTTTTTCTTCACTTCTTTACAAAGGCATATGTTGTGGTTACTCATTTGAATTGCATCAACTTCCAACTCAAGACTTATCGATGTAATTCAGATGACTACCCACAACATATGCCTTTATAAAGAAAATCAGAAAAAAAAAAATCGCATAGTCGTCATCAAATAAGTCCTTTTCTTACCTTTTTTATAGTGTATCCTTAGTCGGTAGATTCATATTTTACCACAAATGAGTGTTCCCAGTAATTTTGAAAACCTAAGCGTGCTGCACGGTAATTAGGTCGAATACAATATATCATGTATGTTTTTAAAGTAACCATTTGACTGGTGAGATGCATAATGGATGATTTAGACCCTGATTGAACTGTACAGATAGTTTGGCTGATGAGGACTGGCTGCTTAGATTTGCTGACATCACGAAAACATACCTGTATAATTTTGACCCCCTTAAACCCCACTTTTATATAGTAAAACTGGGGTTTACAGGGGTATACATTATTTTTCTTTTTTCTGCTCATAAACATAGATTGTGGGTACTTGTTAGAACCGCCTTGCCGAGGCAGTTCTAACGAGTACCCACAATCTATGTTTTGAGCAGAAATATGAAAAAGTATCTGAGTTTTTTATCTGAAAATTTTCTGTTTTTGCAGGTACAATTTTCTATATATTTGAATAGACATGTTTTCATAATGAAATGCAGTTTTCACTTGATGTAGTGTATGTAGAATGAAGGCCTGTCGAACCTTGCAAATATGGTTACATATCTCATTCTATTTCAAGAATTGATTTTTTCTTTTTGTAGAAAATAGTCAAATACCTAGTTAATTGTTTTGGATCAAGACAAACTTTTCTTTCTGGAAAATCAGATTCCTTGTACAGTTTGGCCAGTATAACGTGTTGCTTGAAATTCTCCTGAGCAAGAGCTTTAATGGAGACCTTGACTTAATAGTAGAACTGCTCTGTTTCTTGGGAGAGAACACCATCAAAATTGTTTTTGTTTCCTAATGAAAAGGTGTCTACTCTATAATGAGTAGTATAATGAGTAGACCCCTTTTCAGAAGGGGCTTGGTGTGCATTAAGCAAACAGGAAGCCACAAAAGTTGTCTCCCTTTGTGGAAGTGGTGAAACATCTATCAAGTGTTTCCATTCCCATGAAACACAATTGCTTCATCACGAAAACATGCCTATATAATTTTGACCCCCTTAAACCCCACTTTTATATAGTAAAACTGGGGTTTACAGGGGTATACATTATTTTTCTTATTTCTCCTCAAAAACGTAGATTGTGGGTACTCGTTAGAACTGCCTCGCCGAGGCAGTTCTAACAAATACCCACAATCTATGTTTTGAGCAGAAATATGAAAAATATCAAAATTTTTTATCTTAAAATTTTCATTTTTGGATGGTAAAATTTTCAGTATATTTGAATAAGCATGTTTTCGTAATGTGTTCCACAGCTTAGGATGTCAGGGCCCAGTTGCTCAAAGCATTGTTAGCTTTATGAGCTTGTTAGTGGTCAAAATGTTAATGGTTCTAGTAAGTACAAATTCTAATTCACAGGTATTTTTGCTGAAAAAATGTGAGCAGCTTTGCAAAAGCTGCTTACATTTTTTCAGCAAAAATATTAGCATATATGCCATATTTAATGATCAAAGTTTTAACGATATGTTAACTAATGACATTGTTAATTTTGAATGACTGGGCCCAGTATGATGAAAACAAAAGGTGCAACTCTAAACATTACTTTGAGAAATTGGAGAATTTTCATTCTCTGGGAGATATTTTTAACTTTAGGTTACTTTTACAGTATTATGATGATTTTCTGCACAGTTTTGTTTTATTTTTCAGTTAAATACATGATATTACTAGACGTTTAATATTACTAGACATTATGATATCCTATACAGGCAAGAATATGTTTGACCAAGTTACTTGTTAGTTATCAGTTGTGTGTTTGTTGATTTCAGTTATACAGTTAATTATGGTTAAAATTGCGGTTTTATAATCCGGACTACTTTGTATAAAATATGGAAATAGGAAGACAGTTCATTCTTATGTTTTACCCTGTCCAAAACATTGGTGGGATGTTGAAACAAGTCCAAAATGTTGTTTTGTTTTATCTACCCTGAGTTGAAGGCTCAGGATGAGCTATTGTGATCATTTGCTCATTGTTCATCTGTCTGTCCATTAACACATTTGAACAACTTACACAGAAACTGCTGGGATAGTTTTCACGAAACTTCATCTGGAGCCTTCTGTCAGAGGGGAACGTTTCTTAGGTAAGTCATGGTCCATTGACCAACATGACTGCCATACCCATATATGGTAACACTGCTTAAAAATCTTCTTTACCAAAATTAAGAAAGCTATGAGGCTGACTCTAGGTATGTAGCATTAAGGATGGATGATCTACCAAATTTGATTAAATGATGATCCTATGTTGGTACTTAACAAATTATATGGTAAGGACAAATTTGCTTTCCTATACATTTATATGGAGAAGTTATTAAAAAGTCATTTTCTCAAAAGATATTAAATAAAGATTTAATGTATGAAATTATGGGAACTCAAAACAATTTCTCCTCTGAAAGCAAATGGGCAGTTTCTACCAAATTTTATGTGACACCTTCTGTTACACTGCCTTGGCCAAGATGGCTACCATGCTCTACTTCTCTAGAACAAAGCTTTGCAGCTTTATCTTGGTTTTCAACTTCAGGGACAGGAATTCTACCAAATTTCTTCAAATGACTTTACGACAAGGTAAAATTTGCTTTTCTATGTATATGGGAAAAATGTCTCAAAATATGTTAAAGACTGATAGTAAAAATTTACTGTGTAGGATCCAGTAGTAAATAGATTTGTAAAACATGAAAACCATACCTATTTGACCCCCCTTAAACCCCACTTTTATTTAGTAAAACTGGGGTTAACAGGGATATACTTTATTATGCCCCTTACTTCAAAGAAGCTGGAGGAGCATATTGCTTCTTGGGCATTTGCCTGTCCTTCCATCTATTCTTCACGCTTTTTGATACATAGCATAACTTAAGAACCTTGCATGCTACTGTTTTGAAATTTTTTATATGGATTCCTTATGAAAAAAATAGCTATGTACTTTTTTCTCAACAGGATTATGCCCCTTTTCCCTTTGAAAAAATATCGAATTAATCTTGTCAGCAAAATATCTCAAAAACTATTGAAGCTGGATCCTTGAAACTTCATGAATAGACTGGTAGTGATGAGTAGACGACCTGATTAACTTTTGAATAAATTTTGAAAAATACTTCATGAGTTATGGCCCTTTTGTAACTTTGGGCATTTTTACCTTATCAGCAAAATATCTCAAAAACTGTTGGAGCTAGAGCCTGAAACTTGGTGCATTGATTGATAATGATGAGTAGATGACCTGATTAACTTTTGAATAAATTCTGAAAAAAATATTTCATGAGTAATGGCCCTTTGTAAATTTGGGCATTTTCCCTTGGTAGCAAAATATCTCAAAAACTGTTAGAGCTCAAGCCTTGAAATTTGGTGAATTGATTCCTAATGAGGAGTAGATGACCTGATTAACTTTTGAATAGATTCTGAAAAATATTTCATGAGTAATGGCACTTTGTAAATTCGGGCATTTTCCCTTGTAAGCAAAATATCTCAAAAGCTATTGAAGCTAGAGTCTTGAAACTTGATGAATAGATTGGTAGTGGTGAGAAGATTGCTTTGGAATAAATTCTGAAAAAATATTTCATGAGTATGGCCCTTTGTAGATTGGGCCATTTTTACCTTGTATTATCTTTAGAGGCAAGCATATGGTTGGGGGCATAGGTTTTTACAAACACAATTTCTAGTTTTTCTTATTTCTGCTCAAAAAACATAGATTGTGGGTACTTGTTAGAGTCACCTCAGCAAGGCAGTTCTAACGAGTACCCACAATCTATGTTTTGAGCAAAAATATGAAAAATATCACAATTTTTATCTGGTTTTCAGTTTTTTGGTGGTGAAATTTTTAATATATTTGAATAGATGTGTTTTCGCAATGATAAATGACCACTGACAGCAATGAACACACAAAACTGAAAACAGCTGAAGTGTCAAGTTTTCTGAATTTTCAAAAATCCGAGAATGGATTCAATGATCATTATGGACAGAAAATATAAACTACACATTATGAAAACACGTCTATTCAAATATATTGAAAATTTTAGCAGCAAAAAACTAAAAGTTTTCATGTAAAAATTCTGATATTCTTCATATTTCTGCTCAAAACATAGATTGTGGGTACTCGTTAGAACTGCTTCGCTGAGGCGGTTCAAACGAGTACCCACAATCTATGTTTTTAGCAGAAATACGAAAAATAATGTATACTCTGTAAACCCCAGTTTTACTATATAAAAGTGAGGTTTAACGAGGGGCAAAATTATATAGCTATGTTTTTGTGATGACTGTCCTGAATTATGAGGAGACAATCAGCAGCCGCAACACGACACTGAGGTTGAGGACAACTCGCCCCAAGACAACTCGCCCCACATAAAACTCGCCCCAAGACAACTCGCCCCAGGTTCATAAGACAACTCGCCCCATTTAGAAAGTAACTCGCCCCAGACTGGTAATAGCAAATTATGATAAATTGATAATAGCAAATTTTTGCAATTAGACCGTAACGTATCATTGTTGATGACAATTTCCAATGTTAATTGATTTCACATGGAAGATTAAAGATATGGATAATTGACTGATGAAAGCGTGATGGACAGACGTCAAATGGATAGATGCATTAAAAATAATATAAAAATGTTATAAACTGACATAAAACAAATGATAATAATATTTTTTTAATATTTTTGCCTATTCAAAGTCTCAAACAAAGTGATATTCCTTTATCAGTTTTGTAGTCTTTTCATATTATTTATATATCTATGTATTTATGTTAATAGTTCATTCATTTGTTCATGTTAGCTCAGTAGATCTGCCACTTTTTATACCCCGCCACACAATAGTGGCGGGGTATTATGGTTTCACGTTGGACGTCCGTGTGTCTGTCCGTTCTGTCCGTCCGTCCGTTGTACGTCAGCCCGTCCGTTTTCGTTTCCGGATGATAACTTGAGTAAACATCAATGGATGTTCACCAAACTTGGTATGTGCATTGATATTGTGGATATCTGGTTTGGGATTGCTAATGGGCAAATTTCGTCAAATTTTTACGGTTATCTGCCCGAGACACGCCCATATTTTCATTTCCGGACGATAACTTCAGTAAATAACAAGGGATTTTAACCAAACTTGCTATATTAATTGACGTTAAGGAGGTCTAGTTTGGGATTTCTAATGGGCAAATTTCGTCAAATGTTTACGGAGTTATCTGCCCAAGACGCCCATATGTTCGTTTCCGGATGGTAACTCGAGTAAATAACAAGGGATTTTAACCAAACTTGCTATATATATCGACATTAAGGAAATCTGGTTTGGAATTGCTAATGGGCAAATTTCCTCAAATTTTTACGGAGGTATCTGCCCGAGACACACCCATATTTTCGTTTCCGGACGATAACTTGAGTAAATAACAAGGGACTTTAACCAAACTTGCTATTCGAGACGGAGAGACAAGTCGAGGACAGAATAAGAAAAATACCCAGCGAGTTTCATAAATTTCATATTAAATGACCACGAATGTAAGATTCTGTTTATCACATGACCCTTCCGATGACAAAAAATGCACAGAATATATTAAGATAAATGCTTTCCATAGCTGAACGGAACAACTCACAACCAAGAATTCAGTAGTACTACGCAACAAAAAATAGTTCGCACATTATTTGATAAGTACCGAACATAATTAGAAACGAGATGCTTATGCCATTTATTACTTCATTAAACTCTAGGAAATAATGATGATTTTTATTTGAGCTAATAAAGATTTCATTAGAATAAATCAATTAAAAATAGATATTCCCTTCAACGTCATTCAGCGAGTCAATACGTCACTGAGAATCAGAAGGGAAATCCCCCGCAGTCAGCTGTCGTATATAAAGGTCATTGACCTTGATCAATGCAGTTTATACGGTGGTTGACACACCCAAGTAAATGACAGATTTTCAACAATATAAAACATTTTAACTGTAGTTTGGATTTTGATTTCACACATGTTTTGACTGTCGGAGTCGTGTTATCCTCCAATGCTTTTTTGGAGGTGGTGAAAAATTTCCAATGACTGTTTGACGACATTGATGTTGAAAGTGCCTCCAAATATGTTGCCGGAAAACATAGAATTTAAGCTACTATGAACATTTCTGGTGGTCGTGTTAGTCACATTGTGATTGTGATGAGTCTTCGCCTTCCATCGAGCTGAACTTTATTGCTTTTCTCAAAATTCAAGGCAGGATCTGTTTCAAAAGTGAAGGTTGTATCGGCGAACGCGGACACCATCTTGGTTGCTATCAACAAGCGGAGTAATGCGAATATTAATGAGGGTAATTAGGCTAACCAATGGGAAGCCTTGCAGCTGTTATTACAAGTGTGGTCATATGATTTTTATGACATGGGTTAGTTCACTGAATAACTTGACGGTCATATGATAAACAAAAACATATGACTACACGTGTTATAACACCTGCAAGGCTTCCCACTGGTTAGATTAATTACCTAATAGCTTAGGTTTTAATTAAGGGAATAAATGGATAACAAGTTAAAATAAAACTCTTTATATCCATGTATATCAACGGAAAAGAAGACCTTTTTTTTTTTGTTTTACTAAATTTCACGATGTTAAACGGGATCAATCAAGTGTTACCAGATTAATGGTACAACCAAAAATAAACAAAGAGAACAAATTACATGCTACTGAACATTATCTCGAAATATAACTACTTGTAACCTACCGAATATTTCTTAATTGCTTCTTCTTGTTGCATGAACATAGCGTCGAACACTGCCATCTAAGTACTCATACCTATTGTTTGTTATAGTATGCGTATAGAGTGTAATTTCGCTCCGGCAGCAAACGGAATAAAGCTTCAAAGTGTCTATGGGCAGCAGCGTCATTGCATAAATTCATCAGATCCACCCATTCCATAAAAACCTCGGTGTTCAACCCATTTACTAACACAAAAGTCACTAAAAGAATTCTGTCAAAGTGTTTTACACCTTGTTCCAAAACAATGCCCTTATTCTATAAGGCCATAAAGTAGCGCTTCCTATAATATCCTGAATGTCTGTCCATACATTTGTCTATTTCGTCCTGCAGCCGACATTTTATATACATAAACTGAATAAGATGTCTACATCACCAAACCATACCTGATGAGTACTGTTCTTTACTTTTATAGTAATCGTATCAAATGTATTACTCGAAAAACCAATTGGAATACATTCAGAGCTGCACGGTAGGTATCGTATATACGTCAAAGAAAGCAGTACTGTTCTGAAGTACTAGAAGACGACGACAAACAAACGGAAAAAATGGACCATGTCCATCCTAAGACCTCTACATCGTTATATTAAATGTTGTTGCAAGGTCTAAATCCTACATACGGAAAAGCAGAACAAACACACTTCTTAAATATAATTATTTACTTGCATTTATACATTTGCATGCATTTGCATATTATGTATATATCGACGAAACTCTTTCCGTAACGCCCTGAAAGGGACAGTCTTTCAGAAAATGGAGCTCGGAAAATCTTTTTGTGCTGATGTGTTAAAACGTGACGATTAACCACCTGCAGGTCGGTATCCGAAAATGTCCGGTAGCTTTAATTCAGTATCGTAGAATTATCTTCCCCGGGGAAGACAATTCCAGCATACTGCAAGTCATTAAACTTTACATTTTAAGACACTTCCCCTAAAAGATTTCCGAGCCCCATTTTTCTCAAGAAAACACCCTTCCCGGGGAAACTTCCCCTTTCAAGGCATATTCGAAAGGAGGACTTTTATACTGTTAAATATCACTCATAATTGGACGTTGCGGCTAAAACGTAACGCATTTGCGACGGTGTTACGTAACGTCAGCTGCTAGGTAGAGTTGAACGTTACCGCCATTATCGTAAGGCGCATTTTTGTAAGACTGTGTTGAGCCAGTAGTATGTGTACCGGGAACCAGCAATCGAAACCTTCAACCCCTGGATGACCCGGAACATTCGACTTGGCCATGTGCTGCACGAGATGTTGCCTTTTCATTTGAGACGTCAGGGGCTTTTGAGGCACTCTACATCCAGACTTCAAACTGACAACTTTGAAGCGCTACGCTCGGTTCCTGTTTGAGTTTAGGTAAGTACGTAGGGTCGATTTCATAACAAATCGCGCTGCGAGCCAAACGTTTCTGGAATTTTTGTGTGTGTGTGTGTGTGTGTGTTGAGGTTTTACGGCCCAGTCAACCCAATGGGGTCGTCGAGCGCGGTCAGTTTACCTAACCACACGTTTACTGGGCAGGCTTAGTCCTCTAAGCGGTTAACCAGTATTGTGCACATTCTTTCGCCAGAAACTGACAACTGCCCTTCTTGAATCAGCGGAAGGGAGAGAACGACCGTAGAAAATATTTCATGATCAATCTCCACGAAAGAATGTTGCCGACCTCGGCGGGGGTTGAACCTCGTTTCTGGAAAGCGGGCAAGTAATATTTTTCATATTACTTGCAGGACTATTTTGTATTGCGTAGCTATTTTTTGTGCATAATATTACATTTATGCAAATGTATTAGGTCACGCGACGCATTTTGAAAAATTGGTACAAATCCATTAAAGACGGTCAGAATGAAGATGAATTAATAAAATTGAAAAAAAAATATATAGTTTGTAACAGAAAAACATTGTTTGGGTAAAAGTAACAAACGCAAAAGTAAAAGTGTGGTCAATTTCAGTACATGTGGGACTATTAGTAGTTCCCATTTCAACCAACTCTTTTCTTAGAATATTGAGAAGTACTTTCAGGAAAAGTAATAATTATTTTACACAATTACTAAGTTTTCGATAATGAAATTAGTGTAACAAATATATTTATATAAAATTCAATTGTTGAGAGGAACATGAAAGTGCCACGTGTCACTACAAACCATACCTTCGCAAAGTTTATTTTGTAACGTGCACATTTTCGTAACGTTCATATTTTCGAAAAAGTACACATATATAGGCATTTTGTAAGTCAATGAATATATACACATGTTCAAAAGCTGATATACAAAGCTTTCAAGGAATAGGGGATGCAACTGCATCAAAATTAATTAAGACAGGAAATCAAGTTCTTGCTGGCACTAGACAGCCTCTAACTATTGCAGCCCTGAGGGAAATAAGAGCTATAGAATGGCAAATTTTAATTGATGAAGGTCAGCTTAACATTGAAGTACAGGCAATGGGTAAATTGCCGGAGTTTGAAGACAGGCAATTCATTACTGCTGCAGAATTGGATAGCAGGCTAGTTTCTTTAGAAACAAAATTCAGCTTTATGTTGAACAATTTCAGCACGCCAGTTATTTTAAAAACAAGAAGAATTTCAAAGAAGACCTGTTGAAAATATGAAAAGTTTTTTTTCTTTTTTGAAACAAATTGATACAATCCAAAAAAAGAATGAAGAGCAGGTATCTGAAATCAGAATGGTAATATAACAACAATTCCCATCTATGCAGATGGAGCTGTCTGGTGCTTAGAAAGAAATTGAGACCCTTGATTTACCACCTTTACCTAAAATGGTAACTGAATCTGAGTATGACAAATTGGCACGGTCTGTGGCCAGCAACCAATCTGCTTCGGTTGATTCTGATATAGATCAGGGTGTTAAACCAAGACGGGGCAAGCTGGAAACAGACCGTGCGTTCATAGAAAAGGTAGAGTCGGTCATGCCAGATGATGGAGTTTATGGCAAGGGGAGAGAACCAATCACAAAATTAACACCACAAAAGTTCGCATCCGCAGAGGAACACGAGGAGAAAGTCCTCTAGAGGGGATGATACAGTACAAGATGACTCATCTGATAGAAGCCCTTCACCTCCACCTCCAAATTTGGAATATTTTACTGGTGACCCCAAAAAGGGATCCTGGATGAGTTTTATTTCAAAATTCGAGAGACTACAGTGGTCAGACAAAAAGAAACTTGACAGATTGTTTTATTCTTTGTCTGAAAAAGCATTAGAGTATGCAAACCGGGCTGATGGTAAAAGTAATTACCAGCAATTAAGAGAAGAACTTCGTTTTGACTTGCGGGATGAGCCTGTGACAGCACGCCAGAAGCTTCATGTCGTGAAGCAGAACGATGACGAGGCTTTGGAGGACTTTTTGCAGAGGGTATTAACCATTGCTATGGATGGGTTTATAGCTGCGGACGACTCTATTGTCCAGCAGCTGGCAACAGAAGCTTTCTTCAGGGGCTGCAAACACAAAGAAGCAGCTGAAATAATAATTAATGAGGCACCGAGAACGATTCAGGAGGCCTGTCGAAAAGTAAAGACTGTACTGGCAAATCGCAAAGCTGTGTTGGGTGGTAGGGGAGCATTTGCTGAAAAGCAGTTTACACTCAGCGAAGAACAGAGAGTCAGTAATATAGAGCGAAGGTTGGATGACCTCACCAAGCAGTTGGGGAGGTCGTCCACACCTCCGCCAGGTCAATAGTTTGACCTAAGAGAGCCGTCGTTTGCGCGGTCCCCGCCTCCATACGGACGTAACACTCGGGGCCACCGGCACAGTAGCTCAGTGGTAGAGCGTCCGCTTTGTGACCGGGAGGTTGCGGGTTCGATCCCCGGCCGGGTCATACCAAAAGACTTTAAAAATGGTACTAGCTGCTCTTTCGCTTGGCGCTCAGCATTAAGAAAGTAGAGCTAGAACTGGTCAGCTCAGTGTCAGTATAATGTGACTGGGTGGAATATCATGTCAAAGTGTCTGGGGCGTGATATTTCAGTGAGGCAGCACTCTAAAAGTGAGCATTGAGCTCCCTGCCACATCCAGACACCGTCGCGATATGACTGAAAAAGGTTGAAAGCGACGTTAAGCCCAAATCAAACAAACAAACACTCGGGGCCAGGGATGGACTACAGATAGGTATAGATCTCCATCTTATCATCTCACCCTATGGCCATGGGCGTGAAGGCGGAATTATGGGAGATCGCAATCTCCATATTACAATAGGATCAACATTATATCATGTAATTTCTTCATAGAAAGCGCCAGTTGGCTTCAGTTAATGAACAATGGGTCTGATAGTGATTATGCCCAGACGTGTGTACATGTGTATGAGCAGGGCTGCAGATAAGAGTGAGTAAAGGGTATATCAACCTTAAGCTTTTCGGAAAGTCAGCATTAAAATCTAATTATGGAGATAAGCGTTTTGTGGCAAAATGATAGTTGTCATATTAACTTAATATTCTCTCTGAGTGATTCATTATAATTGCTAGTGCCCAAATTTCAAACGAAGTAATGTCTGTCAGGATTTCGTGTGTCGTCTGCTCAGCAGAAAAGCTGGGTGTGATGCCGGACCTGGTTCTCTCTAATAATAAAGAATGATAGAATTCTGTGTATAACATTTTTTTTTGGCTTGGTGCTTTTAGTCTTAAGCATGGCAAACGTGTATTTCAGCATTAAATTCTGAAACAGGCGGTAAGGGTGCTCATTGTACCGGAACTTTATCTGGAACACTGTGTATGTGTATATGGGAGTATGTGTGTACGTGTATGTGTATGTGTGGGTATGTATACATATTCTGTATATGTTCATCTATGTACATGTATATATACCTCTATGTATATGTGTATGGGTATGTAGATGTATGTGTATTTATGTGTATGTATGTGTGGGGTACGTGCGTATTTATATACATATTTTACAGGCCCATCCAGCTATAAGTACCTGCATGTAACACTCAATTGGTATACTAGTCTCAGGAGTGCAATTAAGTAAGGTTCTTATATGTTACATATTCATATTGACTACTGAAAATTTCACTGTTGACTGTCAGCAGATATCTTAATTTCAATTCAAATTGTTAAGCTCATACTACTTAAAGTAGTTTATACTACTGAATAAGCCTGGGTCCTGATTCACAAGTCACCTGGTCACAAGGTTCTTTAAAGAAGTGGGAGAGTGTTGAGCCAGTAGTATGTGTACCGGGAACCAGCGATCGAAACCATCAACCCCTGGATGACCTGGAACACTCGACGTGGCCATGCGCTGCACGAGATGTTGCCTTTTTGTTTGAGACGTCAGGGGCTTTTAAAGGCACTCTACCTCCAGACTTCAAACTGACTACTTCGAAGCGCTACGCTCGATTCCTGTTTGTGTTTAGGTAAGTAGCTCAATTTCGTAACAACTGTATTAATAAATTGAAATTCTGCAGGACTCAACAACGGAGTTCTTTCTGTCTCTCGTTTCCACAATCGGGAGAAACCTTCGAAACATTTATTGGTAGCAGAGCTAGGTTTAACATCGATAAACTAGTGAAAATCGGATAAAATTCATAATGGCGTCATCTGAAAATACGGACAGTCGGACACTGTATATTGGAAGAGTCCAATTTCAGTTTAAGGTATGTCAGGCTACGTGATATATATATATATATATATCAATGGAAAACACAGAAAACAGTATCTGCCTTCATCATGCTTCACAACAGGGAGATTATCCGAGAAATGAGTTTCCTTAGAGGATATAATAATTATTATTTTTCAGGTTGTGCGTTTCTTTTCATCAAGCATATTCATAGAACGGGAAACAGTTCCATAGGGAAAGACTGGCTGCTATTTTTAGTATTTTGCAAGCATCTAAGTGACTAAGATCAAATAAAAGTTTACGAAAACAGTGTAATTTACGTTTGTTAAAATCCTGAAAAAGGAATCTTCTCCGCGGGGAAGATAACAGGATATTGCCGGTAACACCCATTATCACATATTCATCAGTATTTTTGGCATGATAACCTACCTTTTGTATATGCGATAATGTGTAACCCATACCCTGGTTACAATGTCAGTTGGTACAGATAATCATGCTTAAAACCAAAAACAATGTATTTTGAACGGAAATTGGTTATCTACCGGAAACGGTCTGATAACCAGAAGCAGTGTATTTTGAACGGACAAGGGTTATCATCCCGCTTGCGATGTTATGGTGACGTTGTAAACAACATTATGTAAATGACGCGACGTTACGCGCATTTGCGCTTCAATCATCATCTGTGTTACCATTTTATGGCGAATCTGAACTTCCAAAACAGTTAGAAGCTGATTTGAATATGTGATGAACAGATTATGACATGATGTTTTGGTTATCGCCCTCTGTATCAACCCTCGACCATTATCCGCCCAAAGGCTTTAGCCTGAGGGCAGATAATGGCGTCTCGGTTGATACATCAGGCGATAACCAAAACACCATGTGATAATCTCTAATTCCTCTCTACGAACGGACATGGAACAAACAATGAAGCCCATTGGTATTCGAGAGTTTTAATGAAGCTATACTTTACACATTTCAATGAAAACAAACATGTAATAAAAAGGATACGACACGGCCACTGTCGCATTGCCAGGTATATCGGCCTGTAGTCCAATATGGAATAGAATATAACAGAATAGTATTTATTTCACTAATATACCCATGATGTGGGTGAAAGGCAAAACAACAGTAACAATAACAATACACACATGTACAAGTAACAAATTTATAAAGTGATTAAGCACTCCTGCCAACATTCACACAAATTCATTCCATACACAGCTATTAATAGATAGAGATGTTGTTGGATTTACAACTGGATAGGAGTGCAATATCAATAAGTAAAATCTTTATGTTAATGAACGATCTTGTATAAACTTCTAAACAGTTTTTAAAATGTTTATATCTTGATTTGCCATTAAATCAAAGAATGTAGTGTTCGGATCAGCACTTATCTTTAAGTTAGTATCCTTAATGCTATCATATATAATTTTCCTTAAAGTTTCATATTTTACACTGCCATAAAAATGTATTTCATTTTTCTACTAAATTACATTGCCCACATAACCTGTACTTTGGTTTTTCACCAATATACCGCCCTCTCTCAATTCTAAGCCTGTGGATACTAATTCTGAATGAGCAAATATATTTTTTTATATTAATGCCATGTAACTTTTCTAGGTAAGTCCAAACGTTTGTTTGATAAGCTTGTGCTTCATCATCTGAAATTTGTTTCTTCCACAATGAGAAGTATCTTTCTTTAAGCTTACACTTTACTGAATAAAGAAGGGCATAAGAATTAAAAGTACTCTGGTTATTCCAAACATGGCAAATAAGGTAAGAGAACAGTCCAGGGAGTGCCACAATCACAAACCGCAGCCCATCCCAGACACCAAGAGGAAGAGAAAACAGACAAAACCAAACAGGCGCAAATCGAACAAACGTACGAAAAGCACTACGATTAGCTCTCTTTTCCCCAAGCGAGGGACTCGCAATATTAAAAGGACTGAAAAACACAAGAACAAAATAACACAAGGTAAGACATAAAACAAATCGTCTCGTAGAATAAACCACAAAGCAACAAAGAGTAAGACTAATACCAGGACCACCGCCTTAGAACCGTTGAGTAGAATAAACCACCGGGGGTTTAAAGCACTTTTACAGCTAGCTAACTTCACCCTGGATAACCCTAGATCGTTTAAAACATTTTTTACCTTCTAAGCATTTGAAAATAAGGTATCTCTACCTGACTGAATAATATGCAGCCAAAAGTTAAGGCAATTTGTTAAAGTTGTTATTAAAAGAGGAAACTGGCCAAGTTCAGAGTGCACGGCAAAGTTGCAAGCCTTGGAAAACACCAAGGACATATTTACAAAAACGAGTGTGCACTTTTTCAAATTCACTATTATATTTAAGAGTCATCTTAAACAGCTCACCAACTGATTTACCCTCATAACACTGTTTATAAGGAATCCATTCTTCACTCCCATATACCCATACAATGCAATTGGTTTTACAAGAACATCAAAAATATGTAGAATAGCTGATGGCTTTAATGATTTGTCAAAAATACTTTGTTTAATGGAAAATAATGCTCTATTTGCTTTCAAGCTCAAATTCGTTTCTGCTGCGGAAAATTTACCACTGTTAGATACATTCACACCAAGATACTTATATTGACGAACACATTCAATTACTTCATGACCAATGACAAAATGAAAATTGTCCTTGGGTAAATAACCAGTTTTAGGAAAAAAATCATGATTTTTGATTTATCAGTATTAATTGATAATCCCCAATTTATACAAAATTCGTTCACTCTATCAAATTGACTTTTTAACCCTTTTTCTGAGGTTGATAACAACACTATGTCATCTACGTACAACAAGTGACTTATCTTAGAATACTGTAATAAGAGTGCCTCATCAAGCGGTATTTCCTCACATATATCATTTATAAAAATATTGAATAATAAAGGGCTTAGTACATTACCTTGATGGACCCCTTGTATGATACTTATAAAGTCTGTCAGAAGGTTTTTGCACCTTACTTGTGAACGAGAACCATCATTGATTTTAGTAATTCATAGACTTTACCATTAATACCGGCTTTTTGTAACTTTAATAGTAACCCTTTGTGCCAAACAGTATCAAATGCCTTCTTTAAGTCAATGAAAGAAGCAAACAATTTACTTTCTTTACCTTTTTTTCTGGATGTATTTATCAACTATTGTTTTTATAATGAATATTTGATCTATGGTTCGGAAGTTTTTGCGAAACCCTGCTTGTTCTCTTGCAAAACAACTCTTATTTTCTAAATAATTTGATATTCTGGAATTCAGCACATGACAAAATAACTTGCTTAAACAACTATTGAAGGTAATACTCCTATAATTATTAGGATCTGTAATAGTACCTTGTTTGTGTATAGGTACAATAATGCCCTCTGTCCAAGAAGAAGGGAAATTACCTGTTTCTAATGACTTATTTAATGTTAAAAAAAGTTTGCTTTATTAGAGAAAAAAGCTGCCCTAATCATTTAATTTTTTATCATATCATGAGCACTTGCTTTAGTATTCTTAAGTTTTTTTTTTGCATGCTTCGGAAATTTCCTTTTATTAAATGATCTAATATTCCTGGTTGTGTAGATTTCTCATAATGGAAAAGTTCTGCTTTTATTTCTTCTTGTCTTTTATTATCAATATTCCCTGTTTTATTATTTATACATCCCGAAAATGTGTATACCACTGAGTTCTATTAATCTTTTCAGCCTTATCAGCAGTGTATTTTGAACGGACAAGGGTTATCATCCCGCTCGCGATGTTATGGTGACATTGTAAACGACATTATGTAAATGACGCGAAGTTACGCGCATTTGCGCTTGAATTATCATTTTATGGCGAATCTGAACTTCCAAAACAGTTAAAAGCTGATTTGAATATGTGATAAACAGATTATGACATGATGTTTTGGTTATCGCTCTCTGTATCAAACCTCGACCATTACCTGCCCGAAGGCTTTAGCCTGAGGGCAGACAATGGCGTCTCGGTTGATACATCAGGCGATAACCAAAACACAATGTGATAATCTCTAATTCCTCTCTACGAACGGACATGGAACACACAATGAAGCCCGGTAAAGAATAATTTTTTTAACTCATTAATGATCTTCCATGCAGATTGAGGATCATTTTCCATCGCGTTTCCTAACACGTTTGTCAAACTTGCTTTATACTGCCTCTTCTTATACTTCACTAATTTCTTATATTCATTAAACTTGGTGTAATATTTTATACGCAATGACTTATTGGAAACATTTCTATTAAATGCGTTTTTAGCTGTTTTGACTTCTCTTAATAAATACTGGCAATCTCTATCGTACCATTTTTTTAATTAACTTTATTAATATTCTTTCTTTTTGGCTCATATGAATGACGTTTTAATGACTTGTTCCCGGCGATAATCATCACATCAGAAAGCTTAATTATTAATGACCCCACATGTTTTGGTATAGCAGGAAGTTGTTTTGCATCATTAGACCATAAGAATTTTTCAGGCGTGTATCTGCAATGTGCATTCACTTCGTTGTGAGGTAATTCCTCATAAATAAAAGTATCATTAAAAATGTTTAACTTCATTGTCAATAAACAATGATCAGAGAAAATATCTATATCATGAACATACATGCTAAAACAATATTAGACATTGATCTGCTTGCTAAAAATAATCCAAAACACTACTTCCTCTTGGAGTATGGAATGTGAACTTACCATTAAAATCCCCTAAAGTACGTCCATTTAAAATATACATCTGATTATCTGTACATAAATCTAACAGCCATTTACCAAGTTCAGGCACAGCACTTCTGTCACAAGAAACACGCGGAAGGATAAATTCATATGTCTCATCATGTGGCAGTGGTATATTGGGTTAATTATCTTTCTCTAAAACATCACAGTTATCCCCTAAGCTTTCATTAAATTCTCCACAGGCAATTATTTTGCCATTACATGAAAAGTATTCTATATGATTTTTTTTTTTTTTTTTTTTTTTTTGTAAAATATTTTTGCTATTTTCTTTACCATAAGTAGAATTACAATGTGGTATGTATGTAAATGCTAAAAATATATCACATGTAAGATTTGTAACTTGTTTTTGTACCCTAACCCATATAACATCACTGTCTTACAACGGATCAAATTTGCAATATTTCCTGAGGGGTTCTTTAACTAGCACAGCTTCCGGGCCGATATGCCTGGCAACCCGATAGTGGTCATGTATAACACCTAAATATTGAACCAAGAGCACTTTACATAAACAAGAGCTCCGCCAAGCGGGGCATTACACGCCCGTGGCAAGTAATAAGATGTAGCACATAACTGGCTCCTGTATAATTCAGTGCTCCGGATATAAACTGTAAGTGGAATTACTAAAAAAAAAAAAAAAAAAAAAAAAACATTGGGGCATAGCTCTGCTGATATTTGGTGAACTGTAACCTAAGGGTCCAAGCTGGCCCAGAAATTAAGGGAGAAGTAACTTCTCCCTCTTGGGAAAATAGGGAGTAGTTTGCTGCGTCTAAGCAGAAGTGTTTAAGATTTAATAATGGCAACATTTCCCAATAAAAGATGTTTAAAAAAAATAAAATAAAAATAAAATCAATATCTTGCCCATATGACCATAACTTTAGTTATTTGCAAAAATATACCTGTTATAAAGTAAAAGTTGCACACTATTACCTCTAAACAATATGCTGTGTAAAGTTTACAAAAACTTTCAAAGGGGCATAACTCTGCAAATATTTGGTGCACTGTAACCTCGAAATAATATGTGCTGCTCCACATAATCATGTAACTATTTATGAAGTTTCAGCTTGATCGGATGTAAACTGTAGGAGGATTTAGCCGGAAACGAAAAATTAATAGAAATATTCAAAGGGGTTTAACTCTGCTAATATTTGGTGGACTGTAACCTTGAAATAATGTGCGCTGCTCCACATCATGGTCTAACTACAAATCAACTTTCAGCTTGATAGGATGTAAACTGTAAGAAGAGTTAGCCGGAAATGAAAAGTTTACTGAAATTTTCAAAGGGGCATAACTCTGCAAACATTTGGTGGACTGTAACCCCGAAACAATATGCGCTGCGCCACATCATGGTCTAACTATGTACCAAGTTTTAGCTTGTTCGGATGTAAACTGTAGAAGGAGTTAGCTGGAAACGAACAAGTTTATGGACGGACGGACGGACGGACGGACGGACGGACGGACGGACGCAATACCCCGTAACATAATACGTCCCGTTTTTCAAACGGGCGTATAAAAAGTAATACGTCAATAGTAAGTCGAACAGCTAACTGCCCTTTGATAGCTACACTGTGAAGGAGAAATGGAGATGTTAAATGTTTTCATTTAACCCAAACTTTCACTTTCACCGCTCTGTACCTTGCTTCTTCAACAACAAAGCCGCAAACAGACCCATGCTAAACTAGAAAACGTGTCCATAGGACACGGATGCCCCCGCCAAATGCCATTCAGAAAAAGGGTTTATATGTAATTGTAACAGGTATACCATGAAGTTATTATTAAGGCCCGGACACAGTTTACTATATGGAACTAAGTCAAGGGAAGATAATTCAAAAACGAAAAACGCAAGAGTTGTCTTCCTTGTTCATGACACATCGTCTCAATGTGATGCATGCACCTGTAAAGTTTCATGAATATATTCCATACGGTTTAGGAGTTATGGCCCGGACAAGGTTTACTATATGGAACTAAGTCAAGGGAAGATAATTCAAAAACAAAAAATGCAAGAGTTGTCTTTCTTGTTCATGACACATCGTCTGAATGTGATGCGTGCACCTGTATAGTTTCATGAATATATTCCATACGGTTTAGGAGTTATGGCCCGGACACGGTTTACTATATTAAACTAAGTCAAGGGAAGATAATTCAAAAACTAAAAATGCAAGAGTTGTCTTCCTTGTTCATGACACATCGTCTCAATGTGATGCATGCACCAATAAAGTTTCATGAATATATTCCATATGGTTTAGGAGTTATGGCCCGGACACGGTTTACTATATGGAACTAAGTCAAGGGGAAATAATTCAAAAACCAAAAATACAAGAGTTTTCTTCCTTGCTCATGACACATCTTCTCAGTGTGATGCATGCACTGGTAAAGTTTCATGAATATATTTCATACGGTTTAGGAGTTATGGCCCGGACACAGTTAACTGTATGGAACTATGTCAAGCGGAAATAATTCAAAAACCAAAAATGCAAGAGTTGTCTTCCTTGTTCATGACACATCGTCTCAGTGTGATGCAGGCACTGGTAAAGTTTCATGAATATATTCCATACGGTTTAGGAGTTATGGCCCGGACACAGTTAACTATATGGAACTTAGTCAAGCGGATATAATTCAAAAACAAAAAATGCAAGAGTTGTCTTCCTTGTTCATGACACATCGTCTCAATGTGATGTATGCACCTGTGAAGTTTCATGAATATATTCCATACGGTTTGGGAGTTATGATCCGGACACGAAGTGGGACGGACGGACGGACAGACAGACGGACAGACGGACAGACAGACGTACGGGACGGACAGGGGTAATGCTTAATGCCCATCCGCTATTCTTCGAATGGGCGGGGGCATAAAAACTACAGTTAGTATTTGCAATAAAGGAATTTGAGGTTGGGGTGATATTCTAAATGTTTTCATTTGCCCAACGTTTTCACCGATTTTGCACCAAGTATATTTCTGTTAACAAGATGGTTTTAAATAATTAGAAAGATTTTGAACTTGCAGTAAAAATCTTAAAGCTTTCTTGCACTGCATTACGAAAACATGCCTATTCAAATACATAGAAAATTTCACCTCCAAAAACTGAAATTTTTCAGATAAAAACTCCGATATTTATCATATTTCTGCTCCAAACATAGATTGTGGGTACTCGTTAGAACCGCCTCGCCGAGGCGGTTCTAACGAGTATCCACAATGTATGTTTGGAGCAGAAATAAGACAAATAATGTATACCCCTGTAAACCCCAGTTTTACTATGTAAAAGTGGGGTTTAAGGGGGTAAAAAATATATAGGCGTGTTTTCGTGATGGCAAAGCTAAATTTCATGGTAATAATTACAGGCCACACTTCCCTTTAACTTTACCATACCCTGGGCAAATTCAGTAGACGACAAATTGACGGCATCTTTCTTATTTTGTTTTCCAGAATACTGACTGACATTTCATGCTGATTGTCTCCTAAGGATAATCTTTGCATGAACTGCCAAAGCCTATGTTCTGGGGAAAATACGAAAAAAAAATATCATCAATTTACCGACTTCGGATTCAGCGAAAGGTAAAGTTTAAACTCTTTTAGTATGTCGGAGACAACTAGTATATGGGCCAAGTCAAGCGAAAAGGTGTCTACAAACATACGCAAAATGCAAAGATTCAGGTTCATCCCGCGCATGCTCAGTCTCATCCGGGCATTTGCTCTCCATCGATACAGTCTATAGTATCAAAAGATTCTGTTGACGGGCAATGGCCTTGATCAGACTGCGCGGATGCACAGGCTGATCTTGGCCTTCGCTGCCCGCTTATACCCGAAAACACCTTTTCGCGTGGCGTGGCACGGCCCGTATAATGTGTTTGATAACACTACATTGTACTTTTTACGTGACCCGACACACGAGAAAATATACCTCAAAGGAATAAATACACTTTCAGGGGGTGGGGGGATGTGGTTGGGAAATGGGTAACTCTTCGTTCCCTTCTGAAAGAAGATCTAGTCTAAAAAGATGTCTACACCCTTAGGAGCACTTTTTTCTTCTTTTTAGAGCAGACATCTTTTCAATAGAGGCTTGTTGTGCATGTCACCAAATGATTTACGATATGTATTTTAAGTGACAATAGTTATCTTCCTTGTAAATAAGGCGGGAATTCGACCAGCTGTATAGAGTCCCATTAAGACAACTATGCACAGTGAAGACGAGGCCAGCATACGCATCAGACTCCTTATCCAATTATATACAGTAGAACTTCAATGGCTCGAACCCCGATGGCTCGTTAACCATGGATGAGTCGAACACGTTCTTGAGTCCGCAGGGACTTCCTCCAAATACGATATACGGATAATTTAGGGAGATTTTCTACTTTTATCTTGTAAATGTATGCTGTGTGCACTCATTAGAATCGCCTCTACGAGGCGATTCTAATGAGTACACACAACATACATTTAAAATATAGAACACCAAAAACATATCCCACAATTATCTCCATTATGCCTCCTGGGGTGGCCCAATAGTAACCTTCCGTGGCTCGAACAACCGCTGTCTCGAACAAATTTTCATGGTCCCAAAGACGTTCGAGCCATCGAAGTTCGACTGTAATCAGTTAACAATTCGCTGTGGCTAGCAAAGGGCATAAGCCCCCTGTATGTGGAAAGCTGCACGGATGTGCAAGCAAGGTACAGTTTCTCACGTTACGGCACATGCTACTGATCCGATCTATAATTTAACGCTTAGCATGCTTGGTAAAATTCCAGCTGGCGGCATTTTGAAATATTTTTCTTGCTTTTCACAGAAAATAGGATGTGACATTTCATACAAATTGTCACTTCTATGTAGACAATTTGCATGAAATGTCAAATCCTATTTTCTAGGAAAAAATATCACCAGTTCGTTGTCTGCTGAATTTGCCCATAAGGTTGTGAAATTCAATCCTTTAGCGACTGTTACAGGTTCTGGATATTGAGATATAAATATAATGCAATTATAGTAGATACGATGTTTTGGTATTTACCACAAATTCGCTAAGCTAAATTTTCAGGGAAAATAAGGCTTGGCATTTTATGTGAATCTTCTGCTAGGCAGACGATTTACATGAAATGTCAAGCCTTATTTTATCTGAAAAATGCAAATGAAATTTGAAATTCTAAATCTCCATGCTGCCCCGATGCCTTCCATAAAGTTTCCGCTCCATCCGACTTATGGTTCTGGAGGAGATAACAAATGAAGACTTTCAAGATGGCCGCCATGGCGGCCTTCATTGATACGACTGATGGAGATGTCAAAAATGTGAAAAGTTACTGACGGACATATGGATGAAGGACGGACCATGGTCAACAGACCACGGCAAAAGAAGACAGGGCTGACAATTGAAGCTCTTCAAGATGGCTGCTGTGGCAGCCATCGTGGATATCGTAACAAGATGGTTTTAGTAATTCTGAATCTCCATGTCGCCCAAATGCCTCCCACCAAGTTTTGGCTCAATCTGACTTACCATTCGGGAGCAGATGAGGTTTGATGATTTTAAAGATTGCCACCTTGTGCACCATATTAGATATCGGAACAGAATGATTTTTGCAATTCCGAATCTCTATGTCACTCGAATGCCTCCCATCAAGTTTGGGCTCAATCCGCATTACGGTTTGGGAGGAGATGTCGTTTGAAGAATTTCAAGATGGCCACCGAGACTGCCATGTTAGAATGGAACGAGTTTAGCAGTTCCGAATCTCCATGTCTCCTCAATGCCTCCTACCAAGTTTCAGCTTAATCTGACATGTCCTTCGGGAGCAGATGTCATATTTAAATACATTCAAACTGGACTCCATGTCGGCCATCTTAGATATTGGAACGGAAAAAACTGGCAATTCTAAATTTCTATGCCACCACAATGCCTCCCACTAAGTTTGGGCTTAATACGACTTACCATTCGGGAGCAGACGTGGTTTGAAGATTTTTAAGATGGCCACCATGGCGGCCATCTTGGATATCGAGCCGGAACGATTTTATCAATTCTGAATCTCTATGTTCCTCCAATGCCTCCCATCAAGTTTCAGCTCAATTCGACTTACGCTTTGGGAAAAAATTTCGTTTGAAGATTTTTAAGATGGCCAAAATGGCGGCCATCTTGGATAATGGAACGGAATGATTAAGCAATGTGAACTCTCCATGTGGCCCCAATGCCTCCCACCAGTTTTGGGCTCAATCTAACGTTGGGTTCGGCAGTGGTTTCAAGATTTTCAAGATGGCCGCCCAGACGGCCATCACGAATAGCCGACCGGAACGATTTTAGCAATTCTAAATCTCTGTGTAGCTCCGATGCTTCCCATTAAGCTTCGGCTCAATCTGACTTACAGCTTGGGAGGAGATGCCGTTTGAAGAAATTCAAGATTATCGCCATGGCGACCATCTTGGATTGTGTAACGTAACCCTTTTAGGATCTCTGTAGCTCCGATGCCTCCCATCAAGTTGCCCCTCAATCCGACTTACAGTTTGGGAGTAGATAACGTTTGAAGAATTTCAAGAAGACCGCCATGGCAGCCATACTGGATATCCCTACATAACAATTTTAACAATTCTGAATCTCTATGTTGCTTCGATGCCTCCAATTAACTTTCGGCTCAATTAGAATTATGGTTTGGGAGGAGATGACGTTTGAAGAATTTCAAGATGACTACCATGGCGGCCATCTTGGCTATCGGAACGAAAAGATTTTAGCAATTCTGAATCTCTGTTTCTCACCGACGCCTCCGATCAAGTTTCGGCTCAATCTGCCTTAAGATTTGGGAGGAGATGTCGTTTGAAGAATTTCAAGATGGCTGCCATCAGCCATTTGGATATCGTGACGGATGACAGCCATTTGGATATCGTAACAAAGCGATTTTAGCAATTCCGAATCTCTATGTCACTTCGATGCCTCCCAGCAAGTTTCGGCTAAATGTGACTTACTGTTTAGGAGATGTCGTTTGAAAAGTTTCAAGACGGCCGCATGTCGGCCAACTTGGATATCAAAACAGAACGATTTTAGCAATTCTGAATCTCTATGTAGCTCCGATGCCTCCCATCGTTTCAGCTCTATCCAACTTACTGTTTGGAAGGAGACGTCGGTTGAAGAATTTCAATTTGGCCGCCATCTTGGGTATCAGAACAGAATGATTTTAGCAATGCTGAATCTCTATGCCGCTGGCATGCCTTCCATCAAGTTTTGGCTCAATCCGTTTTATGGTTTGGAAGGAGCTGTCGATGGAAAAGATTTTAGATGGCTATGGCGGCCATTTTGGATATTGGAACGGAACGATTTTAGCAATTCTGAATTTCCATGAACCCACGATGCCTCCCACCAAGTTTCAGCTCAATCCGAATTATGATTATGGAGGAGATGTCAAAAATGTAAATAGTTAACGACGGACGATGGTTGACGGACAGCTGGCCACGGTATTACCTGACCTGGAGCAGCTCCAGGTGACCTAAAAATATCAAATTATCGTCTGCTGTATTGGTATAGAATACAATACATTCAGCTTAATCTGACATGTCCTTCGGGAGCAGATGTCATTGGTATAGAATAATGCAAAATGGCTAAACCATTACGAAATTACGAAATTTTTACCACCAAAAATGAACTTTTTCAGATAAAAAATTCTGATATTTTTCATATTTCTGCTCCAAACATAGATTGTGGTACTCGTTAGAACCGCCTCGACGAGGCGGTTCTAACGAGTACCCACAATCTATGTTTTTGAGCAGAAATAAGAAAAATAATGTATACCCCTATAAACCCCAGTTTTACTATATAAAAGTGGGGTTTAAGGGGGTCAAAATTATATAGGTATGGTTTCGTGATGACAGTGGAGATCATGATCAGATGCCTTTTCCGGATCTGCACTGTTTGCCAATTACCCTTTTTGGGGTCTCCAGACTAAAATGGGTTAAAGGCTTCATATTCCTCTAACATAGACATTACATCCAGGAAAAAATTAATAAACTGATAACATGATATTAATACAATCACAAAATGTGGCATCTGACAGCCTGTAAAAAATCAATTTGTCTCGCGATTTTTAACTGGATAAAAAATGAAGTTTTTTTTTTTTTTTTTTATCTTATCTCTGAATTAATGTTGGCGACATTAATTTAGAGATACAATGGAAAATTATTTCATTTTTTGATCCAGTTCAAAAACGAGAGACCAACTGAAATTTTACAGGCTGTCAGGAGCGATATTTTATGATTGTATTAATTTTTTTTGAAACCTTACATGAATAATAAAATGTCTTTTTTTTTCAGGACTATGAAGCCTTTAAGGCAGTAATGTTGGTGTCGCACTTGGACCGCGTATCAGATATAATAGCCTGAAGAAAGTAAAGGGGATTTGATACACTTGGTAGATTTTCCACAATTTTGTAAAAGCGAGACTTCTGTGACTTCCTGTTGTCTGGTCTGCCAGCCGAGCCCCTTCTGAAAATGGGTCTATTCTAAAAGAAAAACATTTGCTTCTCTTGGGAGAAAATTTTTTCCTTTTAGAGTAGACTTCTTTTCAGAAGGGGCAAAAACATTTTAACAAAGTTTTTTTTTATCCCTGATCGTGTATCCAGTCACCTGAAGGCTGCAATGTCGGTGATGCACCATAACCGGGCCCCGAGATTATAAAACTTTTCATACTCAACTTAACTGAGCATGAAACTGTCCTGCTAATAAATATCAAACTACTAACAACTGCAGATTCTTTCCTGCTTAAAATAGCTGAGCATGAAAATTTCACTGCGAATAAATATGAAAATGCCAACTATTGCTGGCATTTTCATATTTATTAACAGTGAAATTTTCATGTTCCGCTGAGTTAGGCATGAAAAAGGTTTTAAAATCTCGGGGCCAGGCCCCAGATGTCGTAGATAAAAGGATGTCGGTTAAACAGTTGAAAGATTCGGCAAGATGATTGCAGACAATCGTGGTCTCAGAACGTTAGGTGGTTACGTCCAACAGTCGGAGTTCCCTAGGTGATTCGTTGGGTTGGAGCTTAACGACCCAGTCAACACTGTTAGGTCATGTCGAGCCGGTCAGTTTACCAAACCAAACTTTCCTGGGCATGCTTAGTCCCCTTAGGGGTTAATCAGTACTCATGCACATACTTTTGCCAGAAACTGACAACTGTCCTTCTTGAAACAGAGTTCCCTGGGGAAACACTTTCTTTTATTAGCTTAAACAAATCTTTGAATGTTTCTTTAGCTTTTTCTACCAATATGTAGGTTCATGTAATCTTCTTCTTCCTGCGGAGGAGGCGGTGCTAGGTAGTCCGGGACTAGATAAAAAGAAAGAAATTAGCATCACTGGTTTATTTTTAGAGTTTATGATGAGTAGAAGGTTATTATGTCATATGGACCGCTCTGTGCGAAAACGTGTCTTCGGGCATATGCGGATAGTTAGTGCACGGATAGTCAGTGCTAATGCCTGATTTGTGAGGTAATACACCCCTATTCGCCGGTAAGTTGTAAGTACGTAAATCATTTGCGCTGCGCGCTGGTGACTTAGTCTACTTACAACCGATTTTAAAATGTGATTCATCACTCAACAGTCACTGCTACAGCTTATTTCTAACAGCGAGTTTAAGGTAAAGAACTGTGTTTTATTCTACGACATAGTCACTGGGCGGAAGACAGAAGAGCCTGCCTTTTACATTACGAAAACACGCCTATTCCAATATATAGAAAATTTCATCTCCAAAAACTGAAAAATTTCAGATATAAAACTCCGATATTTTTCATATTTCTGCTCAAAACATAGATTGTGGGTACTCGTTAGAACCGCCTCGCCGAGGCGGTTCTAACGAGTACCCACAATCTATGTTTTGAGCAGAAATAAGAAAAATAATGTATACCCCTGTAAACCCCAGTTTTACTATATAAAAGTGGGGTTTAAGGGGTTCAAAATTATATAGGTATGTTTTCGTGATGTAACATTTCGCGACGTTATTCGTCCTTCCCTTGACGTTAGACAGCATAATGTCAGGTAAATGCATGTGTTACAATCAACTCTAGTGCATGATTTGTTGAATAATAAATCGCAGTTAATCGGTCAGCTGTATGTCGACAATCAATCGCGTTACTCGCTCGTGATTCCATCTGCTTTACAACTGACCTCCAAACTGTGATTCTGTGATTTATTAGTCAGCAAATCACTGGTAGATCTGATCTCTTCTTAATTAGTATAAACAAGTGGACAGTCGTCGTTAGTTGATCATTAAAGATAAGAATGCGTCAGTATAGTTCCTAAAGTGATTAATCATGCTTTTAATAAGTTCCGAAGAGAAGATTCTAAGTCATTTATAATTTCTAATATTTTCAATATAACCATAACCTGATTTGTGTATTTATCTAATTTGTTCACAATCTGTCATTTGCTTTAACTATTTATGTTCATAAGGAACTAAATGTACTAGAATCTGAAAACAGGTAAGTGGTAAATCAGCGAGGTTTCAGTTGTTGTTATTCTCAGAAACACATCTCATAAATCATAGTTTCATTTGGTCATCTAATTATTTCTAGTACCCTTGATGAAAGCACAGTTCGAGATAAGAGCTGTTATTTACATAATATTTTTCTTATTTCTCCATGAAAACATATGTTGTTGGTACTCATTTGAAGCGCCTCGATGAGGCGCTTCTGAGTACCCACAACATATCTTTTCGTGGAAAAATTAGAAAAATGTCAATATTTTTTTCGGGTGAAAGAAAAACGCCTTATCTAGAGCTATGTGAAAGTACAATAACAGCTGTTGTAATAGCCTATCTGGAACCGTGGTAGAGATTGTTCCTAAGTTTTGCATAGTACCAACATTTTATACATTACCACCCACCCTCACCCTACTTATAATCTAGATGTCAAGGTCAGCGACCTAGAGGTCAAGGTCAGCGACCTACACTTTCACAGGTTAAAGTTTTAATTTAAAGTTTTTAAATGATGTTATACCGTACATCCCTGCTGTCCATAATCTAGAGGTCAGAGTCAGCGACCTAGAGGTCAAGATCAGCGACCTACAATTTCACAGGTTAATGTTTTAATTCAAAAGTTTTAAATAATCTTATACGGTACCACCCTCGTCCTGTCAATAATTTAGAGAATAAGGTCAGCGATCTAGAGGTCAAGGTCAGCGACCTACAATTTCAACAGGTTAAAATGTTAAGGTTCTTAAATATTTTAGATTCCAAAGTTTTGTTCCCTTTCGGTTCCATTCCCCTGACTAAACTTGAGGTCAGGATCTGATTCAGCAGACGATTAACTGACCGTATAGTTCCTTATTTTCTTAGAATATAGATTTGACATTTCAATTATCTCCTAAGGAAACAATTTGCAAGAAATGTCAAATCCTATTGTCTGAAAAAAGAAGAAGAAAAAAGTCAGTAAACTGTCGTCGGCTCGCCCAGAGAATGTAACATTTAAATAATGTCATAACCAAGCTCCATATTATATTATTTACAACTAAAGAAAAGAGACCTTACTATAAATGTCACTATCAATGCTTAGATCAGCCTATGCATTCTCGCAGTTTGATCAGAGTTGTCGCTGTTATCTCACTGAATTATTAGATACCGTTGAATATATGGACGAACAGAGAAGATCCTGATCAACCCGTGGGATGCAATGTCTGACATGGGCCTTCGATAATGAAATATAGCAGAATGGAATTTCCAAATCATGAATATCATATGAGCAGCAACATGAGAAAACTTTCCTTCCCACATGTGGGCCAAACGAAAACACAAATCGCCTTCGCTACTGCACATTCTGATCAGTCTGTGTTGTCCGCATGAAGAAAATTTGTATCCTTCGCTATCCCATTACGAAAACACGCCTATTCAAATATATTGAGAACTTTACCACCAAAAAATGAAAATTTTCAGATGAAAAAATTCTGATATTTTTCTTAATTCTGCTCGAAACATAGATTGTAGGTACTCGTTAGAACCGCCTCGATGAGGCGGTTCTAACGAGTACCCACAATCTATGTTTTGAGCAGAAATGAGAAAAATAATGTATACCCCTGTAAACCCCAATTTTACTATATAAAAGTGGGGTTTATGGGGGTTAAAATTATATAGGCATGTTTTCGTGATGCAAAATGCGCCCAGTGAAGATTCAGATCAGACTGCGAATGCGCAGTCTGATCTGAATCTTCGTTGGGCGCGTCCAAAGGTACGTTATCTAACGTTTCGACGTATATACCTCTTTTATACTTACTACTTTCTCGCCTGTGTTTCTCATCAAAAGACATGTATGTAGCCCTTGTAGATTCATCGGGTTGTCTATAAATACACAGAAACCTGAATGGATGTTCCGTTTTACTTTAAGGTAAGTGGATACACCATAAGCTTTTGCCGCCATTTTTCAAAGGAGACAACTTTTTGTGACTCCCTATTCACTTTTCTGCACAACATTTCCGCTCTGAAAAGGGGTCTACTCTATAAGAAACGAATTTACGCCGTTATAGAGAAGACACCTTTTTCAAAATGGAACAAAGAAAAAAAACAATTCTGACAGAGTTGAAACAACGTCCATTCAACCTTGATTCAACATCAATACGTTAAAATCAATGTTGAATCGACGTTGTTTCAACGTTGTGTGCCAGCTGGGTTGCTCCTTTGAGAATGTATCCATGCCTCTTAAATTATAGCAAGCACAGCTCGCGACGCGCGAAGCGCATCGCGAACGAAGTGAGCTCTACGGTTGAGAATATGATCAAGGAAAAGTAACATACAATGATATATACTTAGAAGAAACCGCCCTTACCAATCTTTTTCTTCACGGAAGTTGTCACCGGAAGTTGGCAGAACTGACTGAGGTGGACTTGATTATACCGTTATTCACAAAATTTGGGTCTCACTAATAAGCGTCACGAAGTGACAAGAAACGAGTGTCAATATATGTCGCGAACATATTTTGCTAATTATTTTTATTATTTAGTGTTGATTTACATATATCTTTATATATACTGATATTCATTCTTTAATGATGCTGTGAAGGACTTTTGAAGAGACTACAGATAGATCTGTGCTGTGTTCGCATTTAGGCTAAGCCTATTTTCATATTAGGTTGCATAGTGGCGCGTTGCCGCAAAGGCTGTACTTTATATATTATTCCGGATGATTATACCTGCCATAGAAAAGTATTATTATTTAAAAAAAAAACCAACATTTTTAATCAACTAATATGAATTTAATAGGTGGTACCTATGCCCGTCCAAATTATCATCACATGCTTCATAGGTGGGTTGGCCAGATCTTACTGAATTTGATTTCAGACCACGCTTGACTTCTGAATCTTCTGCATGAACTGCGATATAACGTCCAAGTCGACAATATTTCTATAGTTTAGAGATATTGCCTCCAAATTTGTGGGACTTTTCCCCGAACCGATCACATGAATTCGGGTCCTGCTTAGTTACTAGCAGCTCTGCCATGGAGGCTTTAGGCAGCCCATCTATTTCGCGGGCCCCGATTGGCGTGCGGGTTGGGGGCATGCTTTCCGAATACCGAAAACTAGTGTATGCAGATGGCAGGTACAACGACAATACACTTTCGTGCGCTTACCTGAAATCCATTTTACTGCTTCAGATTTTTTTTTAAAGATTTTTGACTGTTTGTACGTTTTTGTCTTTGTTTCTTTTTGGTCTTGTTTTTTCTTTCTTTTTTTTTTTAATTTTTTTTGAGAGTTTACATATTATGAAAAGCAGGAAAACATTAAAAATAACAACAATTTATGAAGCGGTCGAACAAACACATTATTGTGTCGAAGTTTTTACTGATTATTACGGGAAAAGAGCGTTGAGTCTATGTGTTACCTAAAAATCTACATCTAAGTGTACCTTATGCACTAAACGAATAATGCTTAGTTTATAAACAGACGGACAATGGATAGAAATAAAATTCGAAGTGGAGACAAAATTCAAAATGGCGGCGATCGCAATTTTTGTAGGCTGGCATCATGTCTCGTGATTCAACCCCTTGCATTTGGAATATTGGCGTTATTGGCTGTTTTGTTGCTATTATCGGCACGGCCGCCGTGTCAATAGCCTCTGCCAAATCACGGAACGCTTATTGGTTGTCAGGATAAGCACCGAACCACCCAAGCGTTTGTTGGACTATCACAGTTTGATCACACACATCACTGGTCACATAGTTAGTCTATAGTAGTGCGTCTGCCACTACAGCCAAAACAGCCTGCTTCGTACAGATGACAAGCAGGGCCAATACGGAAAAAATCCTGTATTGGCCTTGTTTTTCTCTGTATTAGCCCTGTTTTTCTCATATTGGCTCTTTTGGTCATCCGCTTGAGTTTTGAAGTTATTATATAAAATATTTGATAGTACATGGCTCGATGGTACATGGACCATGTTCAATAGTACAGGCTCACTGTATGAATGGTTCATGTGCGATGGTACATGTTCCATGTTAAATGGTACATGATAAATGTAAGTGGATACACAGTCCAACTGCCTGAAACGTAATAGAACTCCTGGTTTTGCCTACCTTATTGTAAAACTCAGAAAATAATGCCCCTTTCCTATATCTAAATCAATTTTAGCACAATTTAAAGAAAAGACATTTTCGTGCAATGTTGTCTTCTGCACTTTGAGTTATTTAAGGAAAACCACATCCATTTCACTACATCTGATGATGTCAATTTCAGTGTCAGTTGGCACTCTGGCTTTATCTGCTGTCTGCTGAAAGTTTTACCCAAGCGTTAAAAAGAAATGAGAGCCAGTATCATAGTTAACATTTGCTTATTCATAACATTTACTCTATATTTAAAACTAAAGGGAACATGTCATTTTGCTCTATTTACCCCTGCCAACAAACTACTGGAAATATAGAACAGAATTAAGAATGCGATTGGATTTCCATTCACATATGCGTGAAGATAACCAGAAAATGCCACAATCACGAATGCAGCCCTCCCGAGACACCAAACGTAAGAGAGTTGAGGAACAATTAAGAGGAAAACTAGTGGGGGATTAACTCTTTCGGTGCCAAATTTCAGACGACCTTTGTCGTCTGCTTTTTTATTTTAACAAACTATCGTTTTGAAAGACGTTTATATGCAAAGTTGAAAGACTGAATGTCAAACAGCGTAGATCCAGATGAGACGGCTCATTGAGCCGTCTCATCTGGATCTTTGCTGTTTGCAAAAGCCTATTATTATCGCCTGTGGCAGTGAAAGAGTTAAACCAACCAGTTTTATTCGCGCGAAACATGCAGGTCAAAATACAAATATATATTCGGTCCGCAAGGGTCCACTAACTAATCTTAGAAATATCTCAGTGAAACGTATATAATAAAAATACTGTGATGAAGCAAAGTAAAGGGCTCAATACTATGATGAATCCTGGCCCCGAGGTTATAAAACTTTTTTCATGCTCAACTCAACTGAGCATGAAATTTTACTTGTTCATAAAAATAAAAAATACCAACCATTAAAACTTTTTTCATGCTCAACTCAGCTGAGCATGCTCAGCTGAGTTGAGCATGAAAGAAGTTTTAAAAAAATGTCAGTATTTTAAGATTTATAAGCAAAATAAATTTCATGCTCAGCTGAGTTGAGCATGAAAAAAGTTTTATAACCTCGGGTCCAGGTTTAATTTGCCCAAGCGGCTCAGTGTTGGTCTTTCCAAGGCAGTCCTACCAAGGCATCGGAAAAGAGTTTAACTTTACACTTTCGGATTTCCTTTAGAATAAATTACACAAAATATTAAAACAGCCCGATGATATACTATGCTTTCGGTTTTAAATCATTTTTAATCGTGTATAATAGCAAATGACTGATAAATTTTACGATATACAGTCGAACCTCGTTATCTCGAACTCTAGCGGCCAGCCTTTATAGTCATGATATCATTATGGTTTTATTTTAGTGGACTATCAAACAGGATTATAAGAAAAAATATATGGTCACTGGAGACTGGAGCCAGTCTACACTTTTATCTGACAGTTCTTCTCATACGTTGTTACTCTTAACATATTCTTCGTCCGTTTTTGGATTCACAAATAAATCTTATTTAGACATTTAGTATGAATTCTCACAATTAATTAATACATGAATCGAATTGATCGATATGGCAAATTTAATTGAAATATCCAGAATATTTCAAATAAAAACACAATAAATGTATGTCCGTACGTACCCAAACTGATATACAAAACTAAAATTTTGTTCGCTCATATATATAACGGACTGGATACCGGTTTGTATTCTAACTGCACGTGCGAAGGAGGCAGCTAAGTACATTATATATGTACGGTCAAAATATATGTATAGAGCAATTGAGTAGCCTGTTTGGAGCCAAAATATGTCTTTATTCGAATGAATTGGGATATTTTAATTTTCGGAATTTTATGTACTCATGAAAAAGAAAAGGGAACATTTTGTCCCGAGTTTGCGCAAGTTAGAAAGTAAGTTTTTTTAATACTTATTAAATGTATTTTATCTATGAATAACAATTTAATATGTCTTGGCATTGAAGTTGTAAGTTAAATTAATTATGAAACACGCATTTCATTTTTTTTTATTTTTGTTGGTATTTTAGGATGACATGTAGAGGTGACAAATTTCGCCACCATGTATGGGCAGCCGATAGATTGTTCTTAAAGAACAAACTCTCTACTCATATGGCTTCAACAGTTATTCCTGACAAATATTAAACAAAAACTTTCCTCCTGAACTATAATGAGGGTAAGAAAAAATGTTAAAACAAATAAATAATGTGATAGCACAGCCCTTGTCAGAGATACGAAGAGTCATGGTCGTGTCATCTACAAATACAGTCGACTCTCGTTATCTCGAATTCCAAGGGACTCTCTGAAATACTTCGAGATATCCATACCTCGACATATCAGATTTGCAGAATTGAGGAAAAAATAATTCGAACAACCACATTTGACAAATATACGTGTAATTTGACTCTTGAAGTCAGAGATATATTGAAAATATTGTGGAAAAGAGGAGAAATTGCTCTAGGAGCAATTTCTCCTCTTTTCCACAATATTTTATTACCTGTTGTTATTTGATTTTCATTTTTCGACAGGGTCCAGATTCTCACTTCGAGATAAGCGGTTATTCGAGATAAGCGAGTTCGAGATAACGAGAATCAACTGTAACTGATCGGTCAGCAAAGGAGCTCCCTAGCGCACCAGTGGATCAACACCGAACAAAAAATAACTATATATAAATTATTTTTTCAAGATTTCATGTATCCTGAAACAAAGATGAGAGCTCCATGACAAACCGCAAGTCAGAGAATAAGAAAACAACTAGTAAATACATTGAGCTCGATCACCGATGTATAAGGTAAGTATTCTTGGTGCACTGACAATAATAAATAATGCACAACGGACGAAAAGGGCCCCTTTGTTATTTTCGGATAACACAGGCCCACTACTGGGCCTTCGTTGTCCGCTTACAGAATCAATGGATACCCAGCAAACACACACTGTCGCAACAACGTCGTTACACACTCTAATAATAATAATAATAATCCACTAACAGCAGTAACAATAATAACAACACACTGGCGATTGTTATTGTTGTCACTACCAATAATATTAATAATATAATCTTCTACATTGTCATGAAAGAAACGACGACGACGACGATGGTGATGATGATGATGATAATGATGATGATGACGATGATGATGCGAGGACATGCCGTAGATTAAGTGATATTTCAGTCATTTACATCGGTACATATATCGAAATGTCTTTGAGAAGAGCGTGCACACTTGTTCTTAGCCCAGCCAGTATTCCTCACAATCTAACATCGGGCCACTATCGGCCAATAACGTCCCGATTCAGGTTTATGCAGAATGTTTACTGGTAGGATGCTCATAAGGGTATTTATGTTACAATTACGACATTTTGTCCTCGCTCAACATATACAATGTAGCATTCTACACTACTGATCGACAATACCCGTCAAAGTTTCAATTTGAATAAATTTGCATATTTATTTAAAGTGTATTTAGTTTATGATTTGGAGCCGATTGATGTGTATCTTTGTTAGAAGGTCAAACGAAACATTTAGAACGTATTATGAATTATTGGACCTGAGAAAATAAAGCTTCATTCTCTACCAAAGAGGCATCAACTATATCATAAAGAATCAGGGCCCAGTTGTTCAAAGCGTCGTTAGCTTAACGAGCTCGTTAAGGGTCATTTCGTTAACTGTTTTAGCAGATTCACTATACAATATTCTGATATTTGCAAAAGCTACTCACATTTTTTTAGCAAAAAATTTCAGCATATTTGCGTATCACTCGATGTAAATTTTACGAATCGTTAACTAACGACATCGTTAGTTTTGAACAACTGGGCCCTGATTGGTATTAAGGGTAGGAAGATAGTTCGAAAGATACCTTCTTCTGATGACTGCATAGTTTAGGCACTGGAAAAAGAAATGATAGGTACTTTCGAACCCCCAACATGAACATGTTGGACAAGGGGCGATATTTTTCCTGTAGAGATGGGCATTTAAGAAACTGCAGTCCATTCTGAGTCTTGCATGCAAGATCTGGCCAATACGAGAGCCAGTATCGTAATATTTCAGAGGTTTTGGAAGATTATTATTTAGTCGATATTTGAACGAAGCAACAGATGGTGCAGTCTTAATCTCGTCAGACAGATCATTCCAGGGACGTATTGTTGATGGAATGAATGAGTTATAAAACAAGTTTGTTCGGGCATGAATATTACGAATATCGCAGGAATTTCTCAAGTTACAGGTAATAGTATTTTGAACAATTGGTGGGATAAGAAATAGTGATTAGGACGACGGTAATTATTATTGTTATTATTATTATTATTTCGTACTTCATAAACATAATCATTATTATCTACCATTCACGTATTGTAAGTTTGCCTTTATTTCAGTTATAGGAGATGATTTATATAAGCTTTTAGCATTTTATCAAATCCTGTACATATAACATTATGCGATGTATATATGTGAACTTAAACATATAAAATATTGTTTAAACCAACAACGTCGTTACAACGTCGCTGCAACGTCATGACGTTGCAGTGACGTTGTAACGACGTTGTTGGAACGGTGTGTGTTTGCTGGGTAATGTTGTATATGTCGACGAACAGAGAATGCCCAGATCAGACTGTACGAATACGCATGCTGGTCTAGACCTTCGTTGTTCGCATAGGACATACCTTTTTCCTCGTTGTACATCAAATTTCTCCAAAAATATCACAACACTGTGTTTTCTTGTTTTATTTTTCTAGTATTTCATATACTTTAACCCTTGTCATGCTGAATAAATTAAGATGCCACGCCCACTTCCAATTTTCAGCCAATCAGATTAATTGATCCAGATTATTGATATAAATTCTCAACGGATCTGGATTTACACTGTTTGCAGAGGCAGGGCATATCCGGGTTCAGCAGGACAAGGGTAATATTTAGTATAGCTAGACTAAGAATATGCCGACAAAGTACTTTCACTTACGTATCTTTGACTTTAGGCTTTTTGTGTACCGCCACATTATTATAATTCTCAGCCACGCCTTTCATTTCCATCTCCATGTAAGTTTCTTCCCCAGTAGCTGCAGTATTCGCAGAATTATCCGATATTTTGAATTTGTTCACATTTAGATAATGCTTGTCACCGGTCTTTACTTCCATTTCAAGATAAGCCGCTTCCTTCTTTACTTCCATTTCAAGATAAGCCTCTTCCTTCTTTACTTCCATTTCAAGATAAGCCCCTTCATTTTGTGATGCATCGTTGTCGACATCATCCGATACAGTGGCACTGACCTTCTTTTCGGGCTGTTGCAATGCATTGGGGTTGTAATAATTCGCGTCGGTCCTACCGTTTGCTTGTTGCCTATGCAAAAAAGATACATTAGGAAAACATGCCTATTCAAATATATTGAAAATTTCACCTCCAAAAACTGAAGATTTTCAGATGAAAAACTGATATTTTTCATATTTCTGCTCAAAACATAGCTTGTGGGGTACTCGTTAGAACCGCCTCGCTGAGGCGGTTCTAACAAGTACCCACAATCTGTGTTTTGATCAGAAATAAGAACAATAATGTATACCCCTGTAAACCCAAGTTTTTCTATATTAAAGTGGGGTTTAAGGGGGTCAAAATTATATAGGTATGTTTTCGTGATGATAAGTTGCAATGAGGTACTTTAAAGGCTCCAAATTCCTCAAAAATAGACATTTTATTGACCAAGAAAGATTTAATAAATTTATATATGGTATTAGTACAAGCATAGCATGTGGCACCAGGCTGTCTATTAAATTTCAGTTAGTCTCTCGTTCTTGCACTGGATCAAAAATGGAAGGATTTTCTATCATATCTCTGAATAAATGTTGCCAACATTTAATGTTGCCAACATTAATTCAGAGATACGATAAAAATCATTTCAATTTTGATCTACTTCAGAAACAAGGGACTAACTGGAATTTTACAGGCTGTGAGATGCCACATTTTATGATTGTATTAATACCATATATCTATTTATTAACTAAACCTTTCTTGGATAAAAATGTCTATTTGTGAGGAATATGGAGTCTTTAATTGTGGTATTTTTTGTTAAATGTTCTTAGTGCCTCACTTGCAAATGTGTTTTTGTTTTCTTTTAACAATTATGTTAAATATATATTCCAACATGACGGTAACGTTTTCCCTTTGAGCCCAGTAGAAACGTCACCGTGATCAAACTACAATAATTCACGTCGTGTACTAGTGTGTGCAAAAGGGCATGTTTCATGACGTTACCTGCCAACGTTACTTCTCGCGACGCCCGCTGCAAGAGTGTTATTTTCCTTCCGTTTATCATGTTAGAAGCGAAATAATTTTTCTCTAAGTATTGTGAATTATCGCGAATTAAGCATGCTGTTGTCGGGAAAACGCGAATATTAATCCATTCCGGCTTCGCGGTCGTATTTTAATGCTTCGAAATCTGCCCTCCAACATCATGCGTTATTCGCGATAATTCATAGTAGAGAACAAATATGTAAATTAATACTTTGCAATCTGCCCTCCAACATCAGACATTATTCGCGATAATTCACAGTAGAGAAAAATATTTCTTAATTCAGTTTAAATTTGGGTAACAGAGTTGCCACCTTTTTGGGAAGGGGCTGCCAACCCTGTTTGCCATCTGTTTTTTTTTTTTTTTTTGGCTGTTTAAATGTATTTGTCTGGCTTTCCCTTTGATGTTGAGAACTTCATCTGATCTGATTATATCAGTTTCTGGGTTATCTTATTTACTTTAAGGGCAAACTATAAATAAAGTAAGAGGTAAGTAAATGGTAAGAATGCTGGCACAATAGAATTGCAGCACCAACTGCTCTGCTGTCGTTGCAATGTGATACAGTCAACCCTCTTTATACCGACACTCGATACAACGACAAAATTCGTTATAATGAAAATTTGAATGTCACGAAACCTTAGCTCAAGAGATGACAGTTAATGAGAAATTATGCAAGACTATTGCATTTAAACTTCAAGCAACATATGTTTTGGCTATTTGTTAGAATCGCCTCACTGAGGCAATTCTAACAAATATCCAAAACATATGTTCTATGAAGAAATAAGGATAAAACAATGCCTTTCTTACATATCATTCTGTCCATTAAGGGTTCTGTACAACAGCAAATTCGTTTTAACAGCAACGTCTTTAGCAACACATGTTGTCGTTCTAACGAGGGTTCACTATATCTAAAACTTTCTTATTTTCCCCAGGAAACAGGCAATCTTTTTTGACATTTATTTGACATTTCATGCAAATTGTCTCTTAAGGAGACAATTTGCATGTAATGTCAAAGTTTATTTTCAGGGAATATCAGAAAGGATATAATCAATTGGTCGTCCGCTGAGTCTGCCCAGAGACTGGTAAAAGTTAAATGACGTTGAAAGGACACTTGTCTTCTTAACAAGAGTCTCGCGCGAGCTTTACCAGCAGAATAGAGCATTAAAGCTTTTGTGAGGTGTACCGGGACAGATCTGACATTGAAAAGTCAGATAAGACGTCCAAGTAACGATCTACCTGAAATACTAAACCTTCGCGTTTTATCGAACTGCATTTTTTTTTCTCTGCTCCGTACCTAAATACTTACGCTTAATTAAATATTGTAAGCTGTAATGAGTGGCTTTCTTTTATAAATATTCTAAAGTGGGATCCTATGGAAGCTATGAACACTTCAATGAATCAAAATATGAGCCGGAGCACAGAATATTCTACCCCAGTCAGCATTCTACGTAAATCTATATCGGGCCGTTATCGGCCCGTCAGGGTAGCTGACGGGCCGATGACGGCCCGATGTAGATTTACGTAGAATGCTACCTGGGACAATACTGCACGTGCGCCCGGCGAAGACTCAGATCAACATCCGCGCAGTCTGATCAGTCTTCGCAGGGCACACAGTGGGAAGGCAATGATCCCAAGCGCGTTTAGACTGATTGTGAAGACTCTGAGCAGGCTGACTTGAGTCTTAGTTGGCCGTACATGCAATCTTGTATAGAATGTTATGCCCCAGCACAAATAATATGAGATTGTCCATTAACAGTAACATGAAGTATTGCTTGCCACGTTTGAACGGAAATCTATCTTCACACTTACACAAAACGGGCTCAGTGATCCTTAACCCATTGTAGACTAAATAGACCCTCCCACACTATATATTGGAATAGTCCAATTTCAATTTTAGGTACGTCCGGTTATGAGATTTACATATTCCTAGAGAAAAATGGCTAAACGTTTTGCAAACGGTGGAGACCCTGATCAGACGCCGCGTTTTGTGGCGTCTGATCTGGGTCTGCACTGTTTGCCAATTACCCTTTCACGGGTCTCCCGACTACAATGGGTTAATTAACTTAAATATGATGAATAGATTCCAACAGGAATGACCCTTGAGAGCAACGAATAAACTTATAAAACTAAAAACAGCTGAAGTGTCAGATTTTCTCGGCCATGTCAGCTAATTTCGGCTAATTAGGCCTTATCAGTGACCCTATATATTTCAACTATTCCGAAATTGTTTCGTTGATCTCAGAGTGTCAGAAAGTATAAGCTACACTAAGTAAATAAGTGAACTCAGGAACTGATACAATCAGATCCACATCAAGTTCTCAACATCAAAATGACACACAGAGGTAATCCTTGGAATCAAGGAACAAGTCAGTTAATCGGCGCAATACTAGCTTGTGTTTGTTTGTTTGTGTTGGGGTTTTACGGCCCAGTCAACCCAATGGGGTCATGTCGAGCGCGGTCAGTTTACCTAACCACACTTTTACTGGGCAGGCTTTGCCCTCTAAGCGGTTAACCAGTATTGTGCACATTCTTTCGCCAGAAACTGACAACTGCCCTTCTTGAATCAGCGGAAGGGAGAGAATGACCGTAGAAAATATTTCATGATCAATCTCCACGAAAGAATGTTGCCGACCTCGGCGGGGGTCGAACCCGCGACCTCCTGGTCTCCAGTCGGACGCGCATCCAACTGAGCCACCGAAGCCGGCTCTAGCTTGTGTAAGATGTAAAACTGCTTATGCTCTCAAGCCACGTCTTGAGCATGCTTCTGCTTTCAAAAATTACAGAAAACTGGCTCATGGATCGTAAAGTTTTGAAAATATAATCTACACAAAACAAAGTTACTGTCTCCAAATTTAGAAGATAGGATGTGATACTATGCATTGCTCATATACACAAAAAGTACTTGAAGACGACGAAACAATTTTACGATTTTTAACATTTTTAACCCTTATCCTGCTGAACCCAGATATACCCTGCCTTTACAAACAGTGTAGATCCAGATCAGTTGGCTTCTGAAGAAGCCAACTAATCTGGATCTGCACTGTTTGCCATTAAGTATGTGAATTTATATAGCAACAATCCAGATCAAGTGATCTGATTGGCTGAAACTTAGAAGTGGGAGTGGCAACTTAATATATTAAGCAGGACAAGGGTTAACATAATGACAAGGATTAAATTACCTGTTAAGATCCGATGTTGAAGGTTGTTTCAACGAAGTGAAATTCTGATAGTGTGACTGCAGTTGCTCTTCAGATTCAAAAACTTGATTGCTATAAACATGATCTGTCAGAGTATCATTCGTCCTGAAATGTCAGAAATACATTTTACTGGCATCCGAAGCTGTGAAACATCTTGAACTGACCGACACACTATGGGTTTCAATGCACGATGATCAGCCTTAATCTCGTACAAATTGGGAATTGATGACCTTGACCATTCCAAGGCGGTTCCTCTGTTGCATTTCGTCTGTGTTTGCGCGTTTGTGATTTCATGTGTGGCGTTTGTGGTGTCCTTATTTGATCCTCATCTCTCGTTCCTTTGGTGCCTCGGGAGGGCTGTGATTGTGGAATTTCCTGGTTTTATTTTTGCTAAATGTAAGAATTCAGGACCTATCTATACTCCAGAGATAGATATTCTAAACAAGCGGTCCATGGGCCACGATTCGCTCACCTGATAAAAACAGCTATTGCATATTTGCAAATGCCAAGCAGCTTCTTCTGGTATCACAGCAAATGGGACGCAAATTTGACCAGACCGTAAAAAGGTCAAAGGTCATCCTAGTATCATTTGAAACAACAAAAAAAAACTTATTAGACTTTGAGTCCCCGATGTTGTATACCAGATTTCAGCCTCAAAGCTTTCTTAGTTCTGGAGAAGACGATTTTAAGTGTTTTACTGTATGTGGGCATGGCAGCCATCTTATCTAATGGCACGGAACCATTTGAACAAATTGTCAACATCCTTTCGACAGGAAACCCCATGTAAAATCTGGTGAAAACTGTTTCAGCGATCTCAGAGAAGAAGGCGTTTAAAGATTTCACGATTTTATACATGTACATAGCCGAGGGGCAAGGACAGATAACCCCCAAAATTTTTACTCTAGCGAAACAATTTTACTTCTTCAATTATACGTTATAAGTTTCAGCCATAAGTCTTTAATACAGTTTAAGAAAATTATTTTTCAACATTTTCCTCATACAAATGCATGGGGGAGCAAATTTGACCTTGCCGTAAGAGAAAATCAAAGGTCAACTTACGACCATCTATTGAACAACTTGGTAGACCTTGCTATATACCAAGATTCAGTCTGAAAGCTTTCTTGGTTCTGGAGTAGAAGATTTTTAAAGGTTTTTACCATATATGGACATAGCGGCCATTTTGTTCAATGCCGCGGAACCATGCGAACAAATTGTCAGTACCTTTTCCGTGTGGAATCTGGTGAAAATTGCTTGAGCGGTTTCAAAGAAGAAGACATTAAAAAAAACCCACAATTTTATACATGTATGTAGCTCAGGAGACAAAATTTGATTGTAACTTAAACGTTTCACTACCTTAATCCTACATTGTAAGCTTCAGTCATTAGTCTTAAACGCATTTTGCGAAAATTATTTTTTTAACATTATCCCCAAACAAATGTATGGGGCGCTAATTTTGGCCATACTGTAAAAAGGTCAAAAGTCAACCTACGACCATCATTTGAATAAACTTGACAGACCTTGAGTCCCCGAAGCTAAATACCAAGATTCAGCCTCAAAGCTTTCTTGGCTCTGGAGAACAAAATTTTAAGTTTTTACCACATATGGGCATAGCGGTCACCTTGTGCAAGGGGCACGAAACCATGCAAACAACTTGTCAATACCTTTTCAACAGAAGGCCCGTTTGAAATCTGGTGAAAGTTGCTCGAGTAACAATTTCATACATTTTATATACGTATATAGCCCAAGGACAAGAGCAGATAACCCCTGGGGACAAAAGTTTGATTGTAACTAAAAAGTTTTACTACGTGGACAACATCCTTATAGATCAAATCTTAATGATTCATATTCCTCTTTTTCCATTACAGACTTAAAATTATTGTTTCAAGGATCATGACGCAGAAAACCGCATGCAAAAATTCAAATTAGCTGCCGAGTTATAGCGAACAGTTTTGATCTTCTTTCAAAACCGTTTTCAAACAGCTTATTAATATTAATGAGGCTTTTATGAAGTCATGGTGGTCATTTATTAAAACAAAACACTTTAAAATATTAAACCTTGGATTTATGAACATTAAAGTGTCAGCTGAGACAGTTTATCGTCATATATAAGTTCGAGGCCCGTATCTTCTTTTATGTTTTGAGAAAACAAATCATCAAAATTTTAAATAAGAACCATATTTGCGATTTGAATTTTATTTTTTTTTAAATCTAAATTTGACGATTCTGTGATTTAAATTTGTAAAATGTCTTAAAAGTGGCTTACAATTTCACTTAAATGTATATCACAACATCTATATTTGGTGTAAATACTATACTGTAACTAGAAAAATGTGGACTTACAATACGGTTTAATACTATAAAACATCACTTATTGCATTGGCAATTAAAAGTTAAACAGTTAAAAACCATAAAGCGAAAGAAATTTAACATGTTTTATGTTTTTGAAGTTTTAAGAAAAAAAATTTAAAACCTCAAATGACATCACAGAATGTTGCATTGTGGAATATAAATATAGTATTTTGGGTTATGTTTCTATTTATAGCAATGAAGTTTTTTTTTTCAGATGTGAAAAATGTCCTATTTGACTTTCAGCTGGCATAACTTCGCAATGGGCTGGAATATTTTATGCGTTTTTCGGCTAAAGTATTCACATTAGCAGCTCTATCAGCGCATAACAATTCCATTAATACAGTAAACAACTTTTTTCATCTGATCTTTAAGAAAATTTTGGTGTATTAATACCTTTGCTCATTGTAAAAAATCGATCAATAAATGGAATTTTATTATTGAGCTATTATGGTCGTTGTTTGTTATTATTAACCGAAACTCCGACTTTCGTTCTTTTATGTGTTCTTTATTTCTAAGGGTAACCTTTATAGATTTCAGTTGTAATAATAATATTTTCTTTGAATATAGTACTAGAGACGGAAATAATTTGAACTTACCTTGTGCTTAATGGCTTTACACTAGAAGTGTTCTCTGAAATGAATGAGCGTTATAGTAAAATACCATATGAACCCTAAATACATATACTGAGATATATCAACTCACTACCATACTTGTTCTAACATTTTAACTCTTTCACTGCCACAGCCGATAATAATAGGCTTGTGTAAACAGCATAGATCCAGATGAGATGGCTCATTATCAGCCGTCTTATCTGGATCTACGCTGTTTGACATTCAGTTTTTCAACTTTACATATAAACCTCTTTCCAATCGATAATTTGTTTAAAACAAAAACAGACGACAAATGTCGTCTGAAATTTGGCAGTGAAATAGTTAAAACCGCCATTTTACTATCATTAGTCGAACTTCAATGGCTCGAACCATTACGAAAACACGCCTATTAAAATATACAGAAAATTTCACCTCCAAAAACTGAAAATTTTCAGATAAAAAACTCTGATATTTTTCATATTTCTGCCCGGTGAGGCGGTTCTAACGAGTACCCACAATCTATGTCTTTGAGCAGAAATAAGAAAAATAATGTATACCCCTGTAAACCCCAGTTTTGCTATATAAAAGTGGGGTTTAAGGGGGTCAACATTATATAGGCATGTTTTCGTGATGATCTTTGTGGCCATGGGGATTTGTCCGAGACATAAGTAGTTCGAGCAGCTGAGATTAATCAATGTGCCAGGTCAAGAGGCAAATGGGATGGCTTAGGAATGTCTTTTCCATCTTTTGTGGTATGTTTCAGTGTACGCATTAGAATCACCTCGACCAGGCGATTCTAATGAGTATACACAAACATACATTTTCATGATATAAGAAAAGTCTCTAAAATATCCCGAAATATTTGTTTTCTTGAGCTATCAGAAGAATTTCCTTGGGACTGAAAATAGAGTTCGAATCATCCATGGTAAACGAGGCATCCGTGTTCGAGCCATCGATGTTATATTGTATGTGCGTATTAACTGCTTGGTGAGTGGCAACCAGTGTAAATCCTGATCAGGCGACATATTTGGCGAAGTCTGATCTAAGTCCACTGTGTTCAGACATGTGTGTTAACTCTTAAAGTGCCATTCAAAATTTCTAGCAGACGACATTTTGACGTATTTTTGTTTATTTTTCCAAGAAAATAAGTCTTGAAATTTCATGCAAATCGTCTGCTTGGCAGGAAATGTCAAGACTTATTCGCACTGAAAAACGATAAAACGCCCCTATTTGCAAAAGAAGACGTGTCTTAATTCCAAGATGGAAGAGTTTATTGCAGAAACCTAGGGATGAAAGGTTTAAGCATTCCTGGGAAGTTGAAATAAGTATTGGTAGTCACTAATGTCTTATTCTCATCACGAAAACATGTCTATATAATATTGACCCCCTTAAACCCCACTTTTATATAGTAAAACTGGGGTTTACAGGGGTATGCATTATTTTTCTTATTTCTGCTCAAAACATAGATTGTGTGTACTCGTTAGAACCGCCTCATCGAGGCGGTTCTAATGAGTACCCACAATCTAGGTTTTGAGCAGAAACATAAAAAATATCAGAATTTTTTATCTGAAAATTTTCATTTTTTGGTAGTAAAATTTCCAGTATATTTGAATAGGCATGTTTTCGTGATGTATTAGATCGCCTTTATGAAGCAATACAATCAACAGCATCAAGTTATTCCGTAAGCAAGCGAAAGAAACCTGACCAGGCTTCACGAAACCATGTTCCTCTACACTGCCCGTTCACGCGTTAACGACCCCTCTACTAGGTTAAAGTGAAAATACACTGACCCCCAAAAGAATCGCTACATTACTAAATAAAGATAATATATTATGATTGTAAAATTTATCTAGTAGTTAAAATGTGCATATATATCAACAGTTAATGATACAGTTGACTTGTTTATTCCTCCATAACAAGTACAGTGAACCCTCGTTACAACGACAGCATTTGTTCCAAAAGACGTTGCCATTAAAATGAATTTGCTGCTATACAGAATTCTTAATCAGCAGATTGATATGGAAGAAAGGTTCTTGTTTTGTTTTTATTTCCTCAAAGAGGCGATTTTAACAAATATCAAAAACATATGTTTCTTCAAATTTTTAATACAATATTCTTACATAATTTGTGACTTATTATTACCTCAAGCGAATGTTTCGTGATAGACACATTGTCATAATAACGAACTGTGTTGTTGTATCGAGTGTCGGTATAAAGAGGGTTGTCCGTATATATGCAAGCAATTGTGGACCAGTACATTCAGATAAATTTCGATGGCGCAGAACACATATCAATCTTAATTCTCCTTGTAGCTCAGAAGTGTTGCATTTGTCAGTATACTTTGAAATTGATATGCAAATACACAATGAACCCTCGTTACAACGACAGCATTTGTTACCAAATATGTTGACATTAAAGTGAATTTACTGTTGTAAAAACCCTTGAGCAGAATGATATGTTAGAAAAGCATTATCTTATTTAATTTCCTCAAAGAACATTCGTTTTGGCTATTTGTAAGAAGCGCCTCAGTGAACATAAGTTTCTTGTAGTATTATAAACAATTTCTTGCAGAATTTCTGAATAATTATCACGTGAGCGAAGGTTTTGCGCCAGTGAAATTGTTAGTGTAACGAATTTTGTCGATGTATCGAGTGTCGGTATAACGAGGACTGACTGTATCATACCATAAATAACGCTGCTTGTATTCCCAATTACTGCGGTTGGAAATGATGATCTAGCAATTATTGGCGCCTGCTCACTGTTGCCAATGATGTTGGGAAGAGAGATACGCTGTTGCGACCTGAAAATATAATCACTTTAAGCTGTATAGTTGCCCTAAATCATATTTTTATTCTTTGCTTATATATTATATATATTTATTTTTAAAGTAGTAGCCCCATAATTTAGATTTTAATTTACTTCAGGCCCATTTTAGAAGAAACTATAATTTGGGCATCTTATTTGAGGCTGTTCAATTTTTTTGTGATCCGGTCAAAAAAGCAATATACTCAGGGGCATGTGTATTCTCTATGTAATTTAACCTAGGCCCAGTTGTTCAAAGCGTCGTTAGCTTAACGAGCTCGTTAAGGGTCATTTCGTTAACTGTTTTAGCGGATTCAATATACATTATTTTGATATTTTTTGCTGAAAAAATGTGAGTAGCTTTTGCATTGCCAAAGCTACTCACATTTTTTCAGCAAAAAATTTCAGCATATTTGCGTATCACTCGATATAAATTTTAACGAATCGTTAACTAACGACGTCGTTAGCTTTGAACAAGTGGGCCCTGGTTTACACATATAAAGAGCGGTTTGCTAACTTTTCTAAAGAGTGAAAAATCTTGTGCTTTTGATATTGATGAGTTAAAGCTTCTTCTTTTTTTTTTATTCGAGCAACTAGGATTTGGTCATTTTGAGCAACTATACAGCTTTAACATATTGATCAATTGTTATATTACTGAAAATTTCTTAAACACCAGTCGAAAATACATGTAACTGCGTCCTGCCATGAGAAAATGTGTCTTGTGGTCATATGCGGACAGCGAAAACTAAGAAGGCTTGTGGTCATATGCGGACAGCGAAAACTAAGAAGGCTTGTGGTCATATGCGGACAGCGAAAACTAAGAAGGCTTGTGGTCATATGCGGTCAGCGAAAACTAAGAAGGCTTGTGGTCATATGCGGACATCGAAAACTAAGAAGGCTTGTGGTCATATGCGAACAGTGAAAACTAAGAAGGCTTGTGGTCATATGCGAACAGCGAAAACTAAGAAGGCTTGTGGTCATATGCGAACAGTGAAAACTAAGAAGGCTTGTGGTCATATGCGGACAGCGAAAACTAAGAAGGCTTGTGGTCATATGCGGACAGCGAAAACTAAGAAGGCTTGTGGTCATTTGCGGACAGCGAAAACTAAGAAGGCATGTGTTCATATGCAGACAGCGAAAACTAAGAAGGCTTGTGGTCATATGCGGACATCGAAAACTAAATAGGCTTGTGGTCATATGCGAACAGTGAAAACTAAGAAGGCTTGTGGTCATATGCGGACAGCGAAAACTAAGAAGGCTTGTAGTCATATGCGGACAGCGAAAACTAAGAAGGCTTGTGGTCATATGCGGACAGCGAAAACTAAGAAGGCTTGTGGTCATATGCGGACAGTGTCTGCGCACACTGATCAGGACCCTCGCTGTCCACTTACAGAATTACTAAATGATCATGCTAACTCATTTAGCGTAATTTGCCGGTCCAGAGGAAATTCAAAATAGCCTTTAGACTTCGAATTATCTACTGAGCTTGAATGTTGGAACCTTTTTCTATGTATAGGTTTCTAAAATCAGCTATTTAACTCAGGTTTTTTTGTTGTTTTTTTTTTTGTTTTTGTTTTTTTTGTTTATGTACATATGGCCTAGTTGAAATTATGAGAAATGAGTTTGATTCATTTTGTGGATTTGCTGTTTAAACGCCAGGGAATCACTCACAAACTTAACAAAAAAAACAAAACATTCGGGCTTTATTCACTTTGTGAGTGATTCGGCGGAGTTTACTAGTGTTGGGAATCGGCCAGAATTTCATAGTCGATCATTGGTTTTGTAAAACCGACTGATCATCGATTAATAATCGACTTGTAGAAAATATATTCATTCTTAATTTAGCCCTCTTCAAGGTATTCATTGCTCAGATCAATAAAAGGGGTATTCAGATGTTTTCTTATTTCTCCATGTAAACATATGTTGTGGTACTCATTAGAAGTGCCTCCGCGAGGCGCTTCTAATGAGCACCCACAACATATGTTTTCATAGAGAAATAAGAAAAATATAAGTACTTTTAGGTTGACTTATTTAAGGCTATTTTATCATTGTCTTTCACTTTTCTTGACCACAAATCCAGAATGATCCAAATAGGTATCTTAGAAATTCATTTCTTTATAACTTGACAAAAATAAAACGTGAGAAAAATATATTTTTAAAAAAAGAATTTTCCGATTGGTCGACTATAAAAAAATCTTTCCCGATCATCAGTAACAAGAGGCAGACGTGACTGATGATCGATTATAATCAATTATCAGTGGCAATACTAGTTTACACATCGACGCGACGGCGTTCAAAAGGATATATTAGTTCCTTCAGGAAATCATATTTCCCGTAAAGATAGCTTCAGGAATTACACAGAATTCAAGGTGTTCAGAATATCTTTGATGAATAGCTACCGAAAAGTCCTAATTGTTCTAATCTATGGCAAATAATTAGATATGTTTGTATGTTTAACTATCTAATCAAATAACTATCTGACCAATATACAGTCGACTCTCGTTATCTCGAATTCCAAGGGACTCTCTGAAATACTTCGAGATATCCGTAGTTCGACATATCAGGTTTGCAGAATTGTGGAAAAAATAATTTGATTAACCACATTTGACAAACTTATAGGTAATTGGACTTTTGAAGTTAGAGATATATTGAAAATATTGTGGAAAAGAGGAGAAATTGCTCCTTAGGAGCAATTTCTCCTCTTTTCTACAATATTTTCCATCTGTTGTTAGGTTTTCATGTATAGGCAGGGACCAGATTTTCACTTCGATATAAGCAGTTATTCGAGATAAGCGAGGTCGAGATAACGAGAGTCAACTGTACTTATAATTAATTGACTACATGCTAATTTTAAACACATCATATTAGAGTAGACATATGTACAGGTGGATTTTTTTTTTCGTTTGTATGGCCTATCATTGACTATATTCCCAGTCAGCATTCTACGTAAATCTATATCGGGCCGTCATCGGCCCGTCAGGGTAGCTGACGGGCCGATGATGGCCCGATGTAGATTTACGTAGAATGCTAGCTGGGGGAAGCATTAGGGGAACAACTAAACGCTCATGCATCGAATCTGTCCAAAACTGAGCCTGCAGGGAATTGGCAAATACACACTGAATTTAGCCATTTAAGATAATATGATTTGGATGACGGTCCTATTAAAGCAGTGAAAATAAATCGCCCGATTATGAGCCAGATAAAATAATATTTCGAAAAGCTGGCTAAGTTATCGTCCAAATTCATGGGCTTTCTCGAAATTCGTCGTATCCGTCGAGTCGGTGCAAAAATTGAGCCTTCAAATTTAGGTCGCACATGGAAGAATTACGGATTGGTTATTTGACGGGATTTTTCAAAAGCACCTATTGTTTATGCAACTGGTGAAAAAGAATTCGATCTTTTCAAACGTAAGTAGAAATGAAAGGTAGAATACATACTAATGATACTCGATGAGGCGATTCTAATGAGTACACATACCATACATTTTCATGATAAAATAAGAAGAAATTTCCCTTAAAATTCCAAAATATTTGTTTTCTTTAGCTATCGGAAGAATTTCCTAGGGACTCAAAAACGAGTTCGAATCATCCACGGTAAAAGAACCATCCGTGTTTGAGCCATCGAGGTTATACTGTAAATCGACCTAATCGGAGCCGTGGTAAATAAATTACGGACATTAAAAGGTTTTTTATACCTAGGCATATATTTCGCTGTCTATCTCATAACACCACAGAGGCGCGCTTGCTAAATTTAGGTTCGGCGTAGCTCCGATCCGACCCGACTTGAAATAGGAATGTATAAAAATCTGCCACTTGAATGAAAATGTGTTGCTTGCGAAAGTGTAGAAACTGAATGTCATGTTAAATTGCGAGTGTCCAGTATAGGTCTTAGCGAGTGTTCCCCAAGGATTAATTCTTGGACGTCTCTTGTTCTTCTCTATATTAATAACATATATATTCTATTCTGTTCTGTTTAATAAGGTTCTAAATAAACCTCCTTCGTATTATATTACAGGTGTACGCATAGGCCAAATTCTCCAAGCACATTTGAGGTTGGGAAGTAGCTCTTAAACGCCGGTCTCTATTGCAAAAATATCGTTCCAAGTCCTAATTGTGCGTGTGAAGAATTTGAAAGTGCAAATTACTTTTTCTTTGTATGACCTAGGCTCGCTCATTTTCGAAGAAGATATTTCTTAGACACACTTTTAAAATACATGGTTAAAGATTTTCTCTATGACAACCAAAATCTAACTTTTCAGCGGAACGAGTTGACATTCCTTTAAGTGCAAGAATACAAAGTGAAATTTGGAAGATTTGTGTAGTGTTTAGTAATGTATTCGTGGGGTGGGAAGGAAACAATGAAATTATCTCTGCTAATAAATATGAAAATGCCAACTATTAATAGTTTGTTTGTTTGTGTTGAGGTTTTACGGCCCAGTCAACCCAAATGGGGTCATGTCGAGCGCGGTCAGTTTACCTAACCACACGTTTACTGGGCAGGCTTAGTCCTCTAAGCGGTTAACCAGTATTGTGCACATTCTTTCGCCAGAAACTGACAACTGCCCTTCTTGAATCAGCGGAAGGGAGAGAATGACCGTAGAAAATATTTCATGATCAATCTCCACGAAAGAATGTTGCCGACCTCGGCGGGGGTTGAACCCGCGACCTCCTGGTCTCCAGTCGGACGGCGCATCCAACTGAGCCATCGAGGCCGGCATTAATAGTTGGCATTTTCACATTTATTAGCAGAGAAAATTTCATGCTCAGATGAGGTGAGCATGTAAAGAGTATTATAACCTCGGGGCTTATTTGCTTTCCTGCACACCAAATCCCATCTGTAAAGGAATCACTCTAAAAGAAAAGAATTGTGTGGAGATTCCTTTTTATAATAGAACAACATCAATTTTGACGGAGTCGATGCACCTCGAAGTGTATTCATTCCCTTAATGAATCTTGCCGAGCAGAACGATGCCTTTTACACCACTGCAGAAAGCGAAATGTGTACGATTATAGATCAGTGGATACTTCACAAGGTCAAAGGTCTCTGATAGGAGTGCAGATATAAAGGATGATCTGAATACGGGCATTTTGCACATGCGCACAGACGCAGTTCCGTTTGACGCGGCCCAAATAATGAAATAACTTACTGTTTCTTGCCATTGTGTCCTGTAAAGAAAGATTGATAAGATAAAATATACAACTGATCTAGTACTGAATGAATAACAAAAAAACCCCAAAAAACAAACAAAAAACATGAGAGAGAGAGAGAGAGAGAGAGAGAGAGAGAGAGAGAGAGAGAGAGAGAGAGAGAGAGAGAGAGAGGTGAATGTTAATTAGCTGAAAACAAACTGCTTGGTGAAGCATGCGTGATAAATTTGTTTTTTTTTCTTGGAAGGCGAGGCGAGGGGAAGGGGGGACGGGTAGCAAATAATATACATGCGGATAGACTTGTGGATACCGTATTCACCCTAAGTATTGGGAAAGACAAGCCTAAACCGACAGTGTGGACCCAGAGCAGAACGCGATTGCCAGTGCGGTCACCTTCAGCAGCTTCCCAATCTACTGTTTGTTTCTTCCTTTTTTTTTTGTTTGTAATGTATCTATTGTGAAGAGAAGCTAATTTAGATTGAAGATTTAGTTCCGGTAAAACCAATATAATACCCAACGGAGTTTTTACTTCTGACCAGTCAAAGGCGGTGGAACTTGCGCTGCTCGTTTTTTCATCACGAAAACATGCCTATATAATACTGACCCCCTTAAACCCCACTTTTATAAAGTAAAACTGGGGTTTACAGGGGTATACATTATTTTTCTTATTACTGCTCAAAAACATAGATTTTGGGTACTCGTTAGAACCGCCTCGGCGTGGCGGTTCTAACGAGTACACACAAGCTATGTTTTGAGCAGAAATATGAAAAAATATCAGAGTTTTTTTATCTAAAAAATTTCAGTTTTTTGGAGGTGAAATTTTCTATATATATATTTGAATAGGCATGTTTTCGTAATGTGTGTAGCCTTGTGGCTGCTCTTTAAGGGGCTTCGCTAAGTTTTATCCGGTTGAATGTCCTACAATTTATTTGGTGATTCCTGTCTGACAGTGCCCAGCAGACACATGACGTTCATATAACGTCGGCTCAACGTCGATGCAACGTCATGAAGTTGCATCGACGTTGAGGCGACGTTGTATTAACGTCATGTGCCCGCTGGGTGTGATCACCTCTTGGGTGAAGAGGGTGCTGGTTTCTTTCATGTTCGTTATTTTGTTGTTGTGTACGATCGGTCATAGTTTGTTTACTCTTCCTCTTGGTGTCATTTGTAGGTCATCACGAAAACATGCCTAGTATATAATTTTGACCCCCTTAAACCCCACTTTTATATATTAAAACTGGCGTTTACTGGGGTATACATTATTTTTCTTATTTCTGCTCAAAAACATAGATTGTGGGTACTCTTTAGAACCGCCTCGGCGTGGCGGTTCTAACGAGTACACACAATCTATGTTTTGAGCAAAAATATACAAAATATCAGAGTTTTTGTCTGAAAACATTCAGTTTTTAGAGGTGAAATTTTCCATATATTTCAATAGGCGTGTTTTCGTAATGTATATTCTGTGATTGTGATCCTTCCTAGACAGCCTGTTTATTATTTTACTTATCTGTATGTGTAATGTACCCATGTACAGTGAAATATACCAAACGAGTATACAGGAGGAACTGGATCACTACAATTTAATCCGGTTTTAACACTTTGCATAATGGGTAAAAAATCAAGCAGCACCATTTTGAAATATTTTTCTTATTGCTCATAGAAAATAGGATTTGAGATATCTTGCAAACTGTCTCCTTAATAATAACACATTTGCATGAAGTGTCAGATCCCGTTTTCTAGGAAAAAATAAGAAAAAAAAAAAAAAAAAAAAAAAAAAAAATTTCAAAATGCCGCTGAATTAGCCCATAGCTAAGTTGCTACAAACTCAACCATAATTCCGACGCGTCTAAATTACAAGCGTTTGATTCTCTGAGGAGGATATAAACTGATCGGTGGGTGAATATAATTAAATACCGTATTCAACCTAATTATCGCACATATCCCAGTAAACGCACAGTCAAACAATTTCGGAACAATTAGACAACAGCCCGTATACTGTTATCCACTTCTTACAAAAAGTTTATATTGTGTGTATTCATTTGAATTGCCTCGACAAGTCGTTCAAATGATGACCAATGACATATGCTTTAATAAATAACAACAAAACAACAACAACAAAACAAACAAAAAGAAAAGAAAGAAAGAAAAAAAAAAAAAAAAAAAAAAAAGAAAAAAAAAAAAAAAAAAAAAAAAAGAAAAAAAAAAAAAAGCATCAGTAAATACGCCCCTCATAAAATCCACTGTTGATTATTTTCTGATTGGGTAGATATTTTACTACTTTTGGAAAAAAAAACAACAAAAAACTAAGCGCACAGAGCGGTAATTAGGTCGAATACGGTACACAGAATAGCAACCAATATACACAGTGGATAAAAATACAGTCGACTTTCGTTATTGCGAATTCCAAGGGACTCTCAGAAATCCTTTGAGATATCTGTACCTCGACATATCAGATTTGCAGAATTGAGGAAAAAATAATTCGAACAACCATATTTATGAAATATATATGTAATTGGACTCTTGAAGTTAGAGATATATTGAAAATATTGTGGAAAAGAGGAGAAAATATTTTCATGTTTAGGCAGGGATCAGATTTTCGCTTCGAGATAAGCGGTTATTCGACAAAAGCGAGATCAAGATAATGAGTGTCAACTGTAGGTATATGAGCCGCAACATGCGAAAACGTTCCTTTTGACATGTGCGCCAACACCCTCCCCCCTCCCCCCCCCCCCCGCAAAAAAAAAAAAAAAAAAAAAAAAAAAAAAATAAATAAATAAATAAATAAAAAAAAAAACGCATATCACTTGCACAACAGCGCTCTCAAAACAATCTTCACTGCCGTATGAAGAAACTTTGCACCCTTGGCTATCCAAAACGCGCCCTGTGACGTTTCTGACGTTACGGCTCATTTAAGGTAAATACCTCGTATGGTTACTTCACTTACCGGAACGTCTTTTCATCAAACACACAACCACAACAATAATCACAACAACTACGACGACACCAGCAGTAGCTCCTCCGGCAATTACTCCAATATTCAGGGGTTCTGAAGTAAACAAAAATCTCCACTCTGTACATGTATATACAACAAAATTTTATGTTTGTTGATTACGAACTAACGGTAAGAAGCCGGGATAGTTCAGTCGGTAGCGAGGTTTATCTCACGACCAGCTACACACCTCTGCCGTGTAGGTTCGAGTCCAGCTCGGGATACGATGAGGCGGTATGTGTGAATGGTTGGCAGTTCTCTCCCGGTTGCGGTGGTTTCACAGAGTATTTCCCAGTCCCTATACAACTGGAAAGTACCCGGGTTTTCCTCCACCATCGAACTGTCCTCTGAAATAATAGTCAGATATGACTGATTCAGAGTAATTGGAAGAAAAAAAAGCCTGTACGGAGGCCGTCTATTTAGGGTAATTCAGTGACTAGTATTCAGTAGGACCAACAAGACTGTAAAATAACGAAGAGCATCACATTAACGCTTAGGAAAATTTTCAGCAGACGACCTGGACAATTTGCATGAAATGTCGAAATCTGTTTTCTGGAAAAAACAAATAAGAAAAGTGTCATTCGTTGTCAGTTGCTATATTAGCCCAACGATAGTTAAATTTTAAAGTGGCATCAAGGCAAATATAGTGTTACGATAATGAGAGTCTGAATATATTGTACAGATTTTGGTTTGGTCCCTTTTTTAACTGCCTAGGACCATTTTCAATCTACACGTATAAAGTAAAAGTGCCAAAGCATATTGGATCACGTGAAGCTCGATTATCTTATGAAACCATATTGATTCCCCCGTGATCAAAACTGACCATTACATGTAATATACCCTATTGAAATTATACGACAGAGGGCAAACCAGTGTGCGACGCTAAATTTCACACGTGACCTTGTCGGATTTTTTTTTCAATGAGTGGAATTTGATTTTATTTCTTGCTTTTCATCACGAAAACATACCTATATAATTTCGACCCCCTCAAACCCCACTTCTATATAGTAAAACTGGGGTTTACATTATTTTTCTTATTTCTGCTCAAAAACATAGATTGTGGGTACCGTTAGAACCGCCTCGGCGAGGCGGTTCTAACGAGTACCCACAATCTATGTTTTGAGCAGAAATGTGAAAAACATCAGAATTTTTATCTGAAAATTTTCTGTTTTTGGAGGTGAAAATTTGTATATATTTGAATAGGCGTGTTTTCGTAATGTAATTGCAGATGCTAAATGTTGTGCGCAGTTTGATTCGATTCTGCATGCGTTACTGAAATATTTTTGGAAGTACCGAGTAGGTTGCGTTGGTTTGGGGCAGTCTGGTCTTGATTTCCCCACAGTTTGCGCAGGTTTTAGTTATTGTTAAGAGGATGCGCTAGCCTTGTGCAATCTAGTCAGGGTCTCTCTGCCATCGGCGTATGTTGTAGTTTTGGTGGAAATAAGAACAGTGCAGGATAGAAATAGCAGTACCATAGGGGATCGCGTCGGCTTAATATAGATTTATGGAAGCGCGAACACACATACGCATGAACATACATGCATGTAAACATCCACAAGCATGTGCATTTACGTAATTGAGAACATGCACATGTGCGAAGTTCCTGCATGTAATTAATGAACGTGCAATCTCAGACGTACGTGCTCATGTAGATTATTCAATAAATCGTCTGCTCGAATAAAACTCTGGGCAATCAGTTTGGTCAGATCAGTAATGTAAAGTATATATAACAAAAAGATTTACATGAGAATTTTATTCTTGTTTTAGACTAGTAATCAAGTCCTATTAAATTTAATTTTCAACTTTCAATATGTTATATTTTAAAGGCTGCTGGTACAGGCAACAAAGTGTAGTGTCTTCATAACAGTAGGGTCGCGACATTTGGAACGTCATAGCACTATTGTTATCCAGGCATTATGAAAAATACTGTAATTTTCTTGTCGGAAAATGAAGCTTACGTGTGATTTGAGGTCGGGCGACGGTGTCAACAGTTAGTGGTACTCAGTGTCGGCAGCGCCGACGTCGGCAACTGAAAGGTCGGTCGCGGCGGAGTCACGCCGACGTCAGTGATAGATTAATCATGATGTCGACGATTCCGCAGCGACATTAATGACGTCGATAACTCTACTTGGTGACGTACGTCATCAACGTAGAATAATAGTATAGTCACATAGTAGCAGGCTTCCTTTTGTGTTATTGTAGAATGTATAGTTAGAGTGTATTTGTTCATTTGTCATACTTTTCGGCCCTCTCATCTACATTCGTTCCTTGGTCGAATGTAATAGACGCAGGGAAGAACACCATAAGGTCAACTGGCAACTCCTTGGGATCTGTTAAGACAGTATCAAGCCGTCGCCATGAAGAAAATCACGAAAGGAACTTCTTTCTCAGATATTAAATAGAAGAAAGATTATTCTTTAAGAATTGTCGGCAATAGCGCCAATAGCGCGAAATAAAGAGTAGTCTTAATGACCTAATATATAAATAAGAGCTCGATAATGTATCAAGTGCATTAAATGACAAATGCTAGCAAAGAGAAATGTGAACAGGGAAGAGGAAATAATTCACTGTACAAGTAAGCTAATTATAAGTGTCGTGAGAAGGCATTCTCTTCACATCGGCATGACAAATATCATTGCACCAGGTTGAGGATTCTTCTGGTTGTCAACAATTTGATTAGTCAAGCTAAATGAATCAAATTGTAAATCAGTATAATTTCCGATCGTGTTGTGATCATTGTCGAGGCCGACACGAAGAGAACAGCAGTTATATGTTTAGTGAATTATATGTTTCAAATATAATGTGTTAAAATAACGTAAAAAAATCTAACGGTGTGAGAGTCTCTGTAAAATGATTCAATTAGGTGTCACTCAACCTGGAAGTCACCCTCGGTCCATCTTGACCGCTCTCAGACGTAACACCTGGAACCCAAACAAACCTAAATCATTCCTGGTCTGACACCAGATGTTACGCCCCAGAGTGGATAAAACAAAACAAAACAAAAAAAAAACAAAACAAAAAAAAAAAACAACAAAAAAACAACAACAACAAAAAAAAACAAAAAAAAAAAAAAAAAAACGTACGGTCGGAAATGTGCGCAGAGCAAAGATTCAGACCAGACTTCTTCACTGGGTGCATTTTGGAAGGGCGCAAAGATTCTTCATGCGTACAACGAAAACTCTAATCAGAATACGCGGATGAGCAAACTAAATTGAGTCTTCTTTGGGCGCACGCGTCCGAATATACGTTTTCTGACGCAGCAGCTCAAGTCATTATTTTTGAAACTGTGTCATGATATAATCTGTTTTCATACATATACAAACTGCATAAGACCAGACATCGCACGTTTGCAGTTTCATCAGGAAATGGGCATGTCGTGAAATTTCGTACCGTTGGTCTCTACAAGAAGGACACTCACATTAAAAAATAACTCAGCTAATTTTACATCGCTTTTTAGGCTTTCCTCATCAAAACTAAGGTAAGTAGTTAAGAATATCAATTTTCGTCATGCTGTCCTGGGAATCCTTTAAGTTGTTTTTATCCCATAACTTTTGATAAAGTGCTACAATGGTAACCTTTGCACAGGTATCATACCGTTTTCCGGTCTCGGCGTTTTTCCTGCTAATCTTGTCTCGGCGGAGAAATTATGTACAACAGAGAGGAGGGGTGCTTGAGACAAAAGGTAAATGAAAATGTTTAGAGTATTTGAAAAAAATCAAACGCTTTGTGCACAAATATAAGAAATGAACCACCTTTCCACTGAAAATACCAGAAGCAAACCTTTCTGTTCGTCCGCAAAATGAGTTTTAAAATCGATGAAGCTGTTCAGAACGGCTAAAATTGAATTTAGGGGCCTATGTCTGTAAAATCTTGAAATTGATACTTTTTCCACCTTAATAGCTGTAATGCCAGATTATTAATATTTATTTTCCCAAAATTTTACGTTCATAGCATGAGGCATTTTGCAGTAGAAGTCGTTTAAACAAGGTACCCATACTTACAAATGTTGATCTTCTCCGCGGCGGTGTCTGTTACTCTCCTCGGCACACTTATTCTTTCTGCTAATCAGACCGCGGATTACATTTGAAGAAAATGTTAATACTGACCTCGGCTGTTTTTTTGTTGGATGCTAATATTGTCCTCGGAGCTGCAGACCGCCGTTAATGTCAAAGACTTTTAGATTACAAATCACTTTCAAAAAGCGTATTCCCAGCTAGCATTCTACGTAAATCTACATCGGGCCGTCATCGGCCCGTCAGCTACCCTGACGGGCCGATGACGGCCTGATATAGATTTACGTAGAATGCTGACTGGGTTGTTAGTTCATGGGGATAATATAAACTTAGATCCAGATAAGCTTATGCCCGGCCTGCTATCAGTCGTCCATCGTCCGTCCGTCGTCCATCATCCGTTGTTAGCTTTTCACATTTTCGACATCTCAAAAACCGTAAGTCGGATTGAACTAATATTTGATAGGAGACATTTGGGCAACATGTAGATACCCAGTCAGCATTCTACCTAAATCTATATCGGGCCGTCATCGGCCCATCAGGGTAGCTGACGGGCCGATGACGGCCCGATGTGGATTTACGTAGAATGCTAGCTGGGTATAGATTTGCTCAAATCGTTGCGCTCCAATATCAAAGATGGCCGCCGTGGCGACCATGTTGAAAATTTTTAAACGAAATCTCCTCCTGAAGTCAGATTGAGCTGAAACTTGGTGGGAGGTAACGGGGCGACAAGGAGATTCAGAATTGCTAAATCCGTTCCGTTTCGATATCCAAGACGGAGGCCATCATCAAATTCTTCAAACGACATCTCCCGAACGGAAAGTCAGATTGAGCTGAAACTTGATGGGAGGTATGGGGCAACATGAAAATTCAGAATTACTCAATTCGTTCCGTTTCGCTATCCAAGATGGCGACCATCTTGAAATTCTTTAAACGACATCTCCCGAACGGCAAGTCGGATTGAGCTGATACTTAATGGGAGGTATCGGGGCGACATGGAGATTCAGAATTTCTGAATTCGTTCCGTTTCGATATCCAAGATGGCGGCCATCTTGAAATCCTTTAAACGACCTTACCCAGGACAGGAAGTCGGACTGGAATGAAACCTGATGGGAGGTATCGAGACGACATGGAGATTCAGAATTACTGAAGTCGTTTTGTTCAGATATCCAAGATGATCTCTGGCGGCCATCTGGAAATTATTTAAACGACATCTCCTCTCTAACGGAAAGTCTGAATCAGCTGACTCTTAATAGGAGGTGTGACATGGCGATTCAGAATTGCAAAAATCGTTCCGATCCTATATCCAAGAGGGCCGACATGGCGGCCATCTTGAAATACTTTAAACGACATCTCCTCCCGAACGGAAAGTCAGACTGAACTGAAACTCGATGGGAGGTGTCGGATTGACATGGCAAGTCTTAATTCCTAAAATCTTTCCGTTCCGATATCCAAGATGGCCGCCATGGAATCCATCTATAAAATCTTCATGGTCCATGGCGGCCATCTTGAAATTCTTCAAGCAACATCTTCTCCTCAATCGAAAGTGGGATTGAGCTGAAATTTAAAGGGAGGTACTGGGGCGACATGGAGATTCAGAATAACTGAAAAATTATTTGGCGTAACGTGGACAAACGTAAGTCTGCTCGTTAGGCACATACGTTGAGGTACATTTTGGCTAACGCTGGGCCAACGTTAGCCCCGCACAATTTTTAACGTAAGGCCAACGAAGAAATTATGTACGATGCCAACCATTTTTTGTCAGTGATAAAGAGCTGTTCCGATATACTCGTACAATCATAATATATATTCGTTTCTAATTTAGGCAGCAATAATGATCTGCATGAGGTGGCTATGAAAAACTTTTATCAGATTGTGTAGATCCTGATTAGTTTCCTCCTAAAGGACCCAGGAGAGAAAAGAAGCTATCATTACGAAAACAAGCCTATTCAAATATACTGAAAATTTTACCATCAAAAAAATGAAAATTTTTAGATAAAAATTCTAATATTTTTTTCAAATTTCTGCTCAAAAACATACATTGTGGTACTCGTTAGAACCGCCTCGCCGAGGCGGTTCTAACGTGTACCCACAATCTATGTTTTGAGCAAAAATAAGAAAATTAATGTATACCCCTGTACACCCCAGTTTTGCTATATAAAAATGGGGTTGAAGGGGGTCAACATAATATAGGCATGTTTTCGTGATGGATTTTAATTGTACAAACAACTGCTTTAAAGTAAAATACTGTTTCACATTCATGAAAATATAGTACTGTGCTCTAAGAATGTCAAAATCCATTACGAAAACATGCCTATTCAAATATACTGAAAATTTTACAACCAAAAAAATGAAAATTTTCAGATAAAAAATTCTGATATTTTTCATCTTTCTGCTCAAAACATAGATTGTGGGTACTCGTTAGAACCGCCTCGACGAGGCGGTTCTAACGAGTACCACAATCTATGCCTTTGAGCAGAAATAAGAAAATAATGTATACCCCTGTAAACCCCAGTTTTACTATATAAAAATGGGGTTTAAGGGGGTCAACATTATATAGGCGTGTTTTCGTGATGTCGCAAATGAGCCGGAGCACAGCAAAACTTACAATGTCATATGTACATCCAGCAAAGGATATTTTGAAAACATCGGTCACATTTTTAAAGCAAAGCATAATGAATCTTGGTCAAAATGTTTGTCTTGATTATTTTTAGGTCAGGTTCAAATTTGGGTCACTAGGGGTTAAAAACTAGGTCACTGGGCCAAATCAAAGAAAGACCTTGCTAGCACTCTAGCGGTCACCTTTTTGAAGCAATCATCATGAATCTTGCTCAAAATATTTGTCTTGATGATTTCTAGGTCAAGTTCAAAACTGGGCCACTTGAGTTCAAAAACTAGGTCACCGGACCAAATCAACGGAAACCCTTGTTAACAGTCTAGCTGTCACATTTTGAAGCAATCATCATGTATAATGCTCAGAATATTAGTCTTGATGATTTCTAGGTTAGTTACAAAACTAGGTCACTTGGGATCAAAAACTAGGTCATCAGGCTAAATCAAAAGAAAACCTTGTTAACATTCACGAGTCACATTTTTGAAGCAATCATCATGAATCTTGCTCAAAATGTTTGTCTTAATGATTTCTAGGTGAAGTTTGGAACTGTATCACTTATGACCTATATTTCATGGTCCAGTGACTTTCTTAAGTTTTTTTCCGTTTAGGTCAGTTTCGCAATAATTATCTTTCCTACAGAGTGATATTTGGCACTTGTGAAGTGTTTGTGTTTATGTTAGTTTCTCAGTAACTATTGCTCCTACAGCCAGTGATACTTAGCTCATGCATACATCTTAGCATTGCCTAGTGAGTGCAGTCATCTATATTTGACCTTGATCTCTATTTCACAATCCATTAGACATGCTACAATGTGCATTGTCTTACTTGTTAATATAATCATCATGTGTTTGATCAGTTCTAGGTCAGGTTCTCTAAGTGCTATGATACCCAGGTGAGCGTTACAGGGCCATCATGGCCCACTTGTTTCTTATTTGTCGACGATAATGTATGCTGTGAGTACTCATTAGATGCGCCTCGCCGAGACGCTTCTACTGAGTACCCACTACATACTACATGTTTTCTTGGAGATTTTTTTTTTCGGGTTGAAAAAGCGCCTTATGTGGAGCTATGCAACTGCACAGTCTGTTAAGTTTTTCATTTAAGATATTGGAATGTAAAAATCTTAAAAAAAAAAACACAAAAAAAAACACACACACCCCACCTCCACTCGTATATTTGCTAGAACGTGTGTGAGTACATGCGCACGCGCGTGCTTGCGCGTGTGTTTGCGCGCGTATGTGCGTAGCCCTAAAGCAATAACATTAGCTTACAGTATACAAGCCAGAAAGAAAACAAAAATCAAATAGTAGGGTCTAGGACATATTTGGGCATGTCGATCAATATTTATTTTGTCAAACCGTATAACATACCGATCGTCTTTAAAGTCAAAAAGTTTAAAGGTAAAAAGTGGCGTGAATGCTCAATAATGATAACGTCACTGAATAATTTAGACTATTTATTAAATAATACAAAGCCGAGGACAAGAAAACAACATACAGTTCGCCGAGGACAAGAAAACATAACGAAATATGCACCCGAAGACAAGATTAGCAGCGTCGTTTTGCGCCGCGGTGCAGATTCGCATCTATATCACGATAGAAGCAGTTTTCGTGGCTCTGGTTGGTACGAGCCAGAAGATCATAAGATACGGCCGTTTTTTTTTCATTACGAAAACACGCCTATTCAAATATACAGAAAATTGTACCTCCAAAAACCTAAACTTTTCAGATAAAAAAACTCCAATATTTTTCATATTGCTGTTCAAAACATAGATTGTGAGTACTCGTTAGAACCGCCTCGGCGAGGCGGTTCTAACAAGCACCCACAATCTATGTTTTGAACAGAAATAAGAAAAATAATGTATACCCCTGTAAACCCCTATTTTACTATATAAAAGTGGGGTTTAAGGGGGTCAAAATTATATAGGCATGTTTTCGTGATGTTTTGTCTAAAACTGGTTCTACTCGCATGGGTTCTGATTATATAATGTGTTTAATAATGCCTTGCGCAGCGGTCAGAAAGCAAAACCCCGAGACTGTAATAGCATTTGTTTACATCCCTCTGCCGTTATGATTAGCATCAAAAGACAGGGTCGTGTCATAAAAATGGTTATTGGTTATCATTACTAATCTACGGGAACTTTCATACATAAGAAGAATGAATGTTCTTTAGATAAAGCCAAAAAGAAATCAAAATAAGAAACGCAATCAGATGTTAAATTTCTGACAAACCCCACGTTTTCGTCTTTGTGCTGATATTAATCCAGACATTTTGGTGTTTTGTGTATCTATTTCTTTCTCATATATACCATCACCCACATGCGCTGAGAAAGTAACCATTTCAAATTTCAAACAAACCGTCATATAACTCTGCATCACGAAAACAAACCTATATAATTTTGACCCCCTTAAACCGCACTTTTATATAGTAAAACTGGGGTTTACAGGGGTATACATTATTTTTCTTATTTCTGCTCTAAACCTAGATTGTGGGTACTGGTTAGAACCGCCTCGTCGAGGCGGTTCTAACGAGTACCCACAATCTAGGTTTTGAGCAGAAATGAGAAAAAAATATCAGAATTTTTTATCTGAAAATTTTCAGTTTTTGGTGGTAAAATTTTCAGTATATATTTGAATAGGCGTGTTTTCGTAATGGACCAGCGTTTGTTAGCAAGAAATGAATATATTATTTGGCTGTCTCTACCTTCGATACTGGGGATAAAATTGCGCCGAGACAAGATTAGCAGGAAAAACGCCGAGACCAGAAAACGGTATGATACCTGTGTTTTGTGAATACTTACATAAGTATGCTGTACCGAAACAGTGCATGTGAATAAAAAAACACTTTTTTTATATCTGTGTGTAGGTTTTCCAATAAACAGTATTCTATTATATTCAGTATTCCAGTTAGTCCCGGGTTTTAGTTGTAGGCAACAAGCATAAGGTCAGAAGTGCATTGTGGACCAATAATGTCACGCCTCAACTCTATATAGTCTACGCCCATTGGTATATAACCATAGGTATCTTAGCTTAAAACTTGTAGTCTAGAGACCGAAAAACGGTAATTAGCAAACAGTGTAGACCCAGATCAGACACCGAAAAATACGACGACTCATCAGGATTTACACTGTTTGCAAATAATTTAGCCCCTTTTCTCTAGGAAGAGACAAGATAGCCCCACATAGCTAAAATTGAAATTCTACTCTTCCAATATATAATTCAGTCTAAAATGTGTTGAACATACCTACTTGTTGTCATGTCTTTAAAATATTGTGTCGGTAAGGCAAACAGAGCAGATCCTGTTTATTTGATCAGGATCTTCCGATTTACAATGTTTGCACTGGCCTGTCGGTCCGAATCAATGTAAAAATGTTTAAAATATTCTTTAGATAAACAAATCTCTCTAATGATACGGATACGAAACGTTTTCATAACTTCACCTTATTCAAGAGGCATTGTAAATAAGATATGAGCTAGGGGACAGCATTTCTAACAAGACAGTAAGTACGTCCAACGAGGACAGACCAGCCTGCGCATCCATGCAGACTGACCATAGTCCTCGCAGGGCACTCTGTGGGTAGCCAGGGATCCAAAACGTATTCAGGCGGACAGCGAAGAGTCTATCAGTCTGCGTAGATGCGCATGCTGATCTGAGTCTTCGCTTGGCGCACATGCAGTCTTGTAGGCCCCGGCCCATATTCCGTTGTTAGTATTTACAGTCGCACCTTCTTTGGGTACATGGAAATTTAGTTAGGAAATTGAGATATGGGTAGTACGAGCCACTGAGGGTTAATCCTGGCGCCAGCTCAGGAAGCAAACTGCGATAATTTAGGGAAATATTTTCGATTTTCTACACAATAATTGTATGTTGATGAGGCGATTCTAATGAGTACACACAACATACAATTATATGATAAAATAAGAAAATTTCCCTTAATATTTGTGTTTATGACCTATCGGAAGAATTTCGTCGGGACTCAAAAACGAGTTCGAATTAGCCATGGTAAACGAGCCATCGGTGTTCGAGCTATCGAGGTTCTACTGTATCATTTTTTCTGTCAACTTGTATGAGAATATATCTACGAAACCGAATTAACTTGTATTCCAAATACTTATGGCTGTTAGTAAGATTAGAAAAAAAATGAACCATTTCTATACAGAACAAGGCAAAACCACCTTTACAATATCCGTAACAATGTACTTTGCAGTTTTTCCTTTAATTGTGGAATGAAGAAAAAGGGGCCGCAATGTCAGAAAACTTACCGTCGGACACGTGAGCCCTGCGAAGATCCAGACCAGCGTTCGCGGTCAGACCAGAATCTTTACTCAGCGCATTTTGGATAGGTAATGATGCAGTTTCTCCAAGCGGACAACGAATACCGATCTGATTGAGTCTTCATTACAAAAACATGCCTATGTAATTTTGACCCCCTTAAACCCTAATTTTATATAGTAAAGTCGGGGTTTACAGGGGTATACAGCGTTTCTAATTTTTGCTAAAAAACATAAATTGTAGGTACTCGTTAGAACCGCCTCGCCGAGGCGGTTCTAACGAGTACCCACAATCAATGTTTTGAGCAGAAATATGAAAAATGTCAGAGATTTTGTATCTGAAAAATTTCAGTTTTTGGAGGTGAAATTTTATATATATTTGAATAGGCGTGTTTTCGTAATGTTGATTGGAGCACATGGCAGAGGGTTCCTCACGTTGTGGCTCAAATGTTTTTGTTTAATGACCAGAATTGTTTTATTTCCGTTTTTAGATAACAGTGATTTATACTGGGAAAGAAATGAACCCCAACATCAGAAAACGTATCTTCGGACATGTACAATATGAGCCAGCGCACGACAAAAACCTACTAGACCTGTGTAACCAGCAAAGACTAGGATCAGCCTGTATCTTCACCTAGTACATTACGAAAACAAGCCTATCCAAATATACTGAAAATTTTACCACTAAAAAAATGAAAATTTTATGATAAAAATTCTGATATTTTTCATATTTCTGCTCAAAACATAGATTGTGTATGCTCGTTAGAGCCGCCTCGGCGAGGCGGTTCTAACGAGTACCCACAATCTATGTTTTTGAGCAAAAATAAGAAAAATAAGGTATACCCCTGTAATCCCAAGTTTTACTATATAAATGTGGGGTTTAAGGGGGTCAACATTATATAGGTATGTTTTCGTGATGACGACAAGGATTCTCGTTACTTCCACTTTGGATAGCCTGGATGCTGTAGAAGGCACATGCTATCAGCAAAGACTCTGAACAGACTGCGCAAATGCGCGGGCTGATCTGAGTTTTCGCTGATCGCACAAGTCTTATTGTAGGTTTTGTCATGCGCTGGCTCAATTCTAATGATAACAATATGCGTTTTCGCGCAGACTGACCAGAATCTTCACTGGGCACATATTGGATAGCTTAGGATGAAAAGTTTCTTCATGCAGACAATCAAGACTTTGATCAGACTTCACGGATGAGCAGACTGATTTGAGTCTTCATTGGGCGCATGGGTCAGAAGGTACGTCATCAGTCAATGTGGCTTATATAATTAAAAGTTGTAGTGTACGTGTACCTTCTAATGTGGCCACATCTATAACGTCTGTTTTATCACTTTCACCATAGATGTTCACCCCTTTCAGTCTGAAGTAATAGGTGGTTTCCGGTTGTAAGCCATGAACAGTGACGTCAACAAAATAATCTGTTGCTTTTCTAAATCCAGCTTCAACGTAGGTCTCATTGTTCCAGTTCGTGCCATTGATATCACGAGAATATTCTACGAAGAAGGTCTGGTTTGCACCGTTGTAGAAGCCAGGCTTCAGTTGAAAGGAGACAGAATTAACATCCTCTGTGTAGGTAATGTTGGTTGGGGGATCCGGTGGTCCTGAAAACGACGGTATTAGGAAAATCATAGAAGAAAGTGGAATAGTAATAGTCAATTATGCTTAACCAATTAATACCGAGTGGACTCTTCTACCTTAACTCTTTGGTCAAGTTCATTTCCTATATAAGGGGTCCTGGTTATTATAACCATGTTTCGTAGAAATTTCTGATCTTAAAGCAAACAGTGTAGATCCTGATCCGTCCCTTTTATGGGACGCTAGGCCTAAATGGGTTAAATATTGCTGTTGTCGTTTCTGTCATTCGAGTACAAAACTATTTTATACAAATTATTTTGCAAACATATAGAGGTCTCATAAAAAAAAGAGATTAAGAAAAAATATGTTTCGCGACTGCTTCTGTCATTCATTCTATAAGACTGGATTCCCCAGCATCTATTTTGTAAGTGACAACGAAGGTCACCATGAGACTCTGAATTCGATATTCCTAGCTGCAGAGGTGTTTTCAAACTTATTTGACAGTTATCAAATCCGTGACAGAGAGTGTCCGCGATAGAACTTTGACGGAATGTATTTTATGTGAGGAGTTTGCAGTCAGGGGTTTATCCCGATTGCTAAAATCGTTTTCATGAGAAGGTACTTAGGGCCGCACCACGAGAAAACATGCCTTCGGGCATATGCGGACAGCGAAGGCCCAGATCAGCATGCGCATCCTCACAGTCTGGTCAGGGCTTTCACTGTCCGCAAACAGAATCACTGGATACTATAGAATGTGTTCCAATAGAGGGTAAATGCACGGATTCGACTGCGCATGTATAGTTTGACGTGAATCCGCACTTTTTGCGCATTTTAGAAAAATTTTTCGCCTCAAGCGGCCCATATATAAACTTACCTTGTGGTGTTAGAATGACATCTGTGATTATGTTCCCTTCGCCATTTTGTACTTCTATCTTTAGTTCACCAAAATATTCCTCTTTAACCGTTGCCATCCTAATTTTGATATTTATTCCAGTAACAATAGCAGTGACGTTATGAAAAGAAACACTAACCGGCTGTGAGCTAGTTCTTACAGTAGCACCCTCTATACTTATATTAGCATTGGAGTGGGTAACAATGACGTCATGATTTGAAACTTTTGGTTGGGCGTATATACCGATAGTAATGGTTACTGCGTCTCCTTTCGAAACATTGTATTCTGATTGTGAAAACACGTGGACAGGTTTATCTGTAAAATACAAACAGATTTAAATCATAAAGCAGCTCTGATAACTAATACTTACCTTAACCGCACCCCCACCCCCTTCCCCCAACACACACACACACACACTCATCACAACTACAGCTGACTTTGATTTTTGTTTATTTTTCAAAGAATAATTACTGCTTATAAAGAGTCTCAATAAAATCGAGACTCTCATGTGTTCTTTTGTTTCCAAAATGCATTCTTTTATAGCTTTATTTCACTTCACTGTGCCGTCTGGCGGCGATATAATGTCTCCTTGTACTTCATCATAGTACAGTTTATATTTGAGCCAGTGCACGACAAAATAAGACTTGTGTGACCAACAAAGACTCAGATCAGCCTGTACATCCACCAATTTGATAAAGGTTCTCGTGTGTCCCTCTTTAGATAACCTGGAGGCTGTAGAAGACACATGCGATCAACAAAGACTCTGTTAGACTTCGCGGATGTCCTCGCTGGTCGTACATGCCATTTTGTTGGTTTTGTCGTGTACTGGCTAATTTTTATTTCCTTTTGGATCATTGAGCCTTATGAAGAGTCTCAGTAAAACCGAGATTCCCTTTTTGTATCTGTGTTCTGTTCTTTGTTTGCTAAGGCAAGCTATATTTCACTTCACTGCAGCTGGTATTAAGTGCAGTGTGGCGGCGGTAGAAAATCTCCCCGTACATTTTATACCCCGACATACAAAGTATGTCGCGGGGTTTATAGTTTTAGCTTTTTCGTTCATCCGTTTGTTCGTACGTACGTACGTACGTTCGTTCGTTCGTTCGTTCGTCTTTCCGCTAAGTTCGTGGATATCAGGGTCAAAGTTTTTTGGTAAAAAAATTTCTTATATTATAAAGACACTTTGATGGATTTGATAGTAGATATAGGTCTAAAGTTTTACTCAGTGCCATCCCCATCCCGGGGTCTGATCTTGATGTCAAGGTCACGGACTTAGAATTTTATATGAAAATCAAACATTCTGCACCTAAGTTTATTTAGCTATATCATTAAGACCCTTCAATGAATTTCATGTATATTTGGCATAATGGTTGATATAGGTCTAGGGTTTTACTCAGCACGATCCCCACCCTGGGGTCTGACCTTGAGGTCAAGATCGCAGACTTAGAATTTTCATATAAAAGTCAAATGTTTGCATTTAAGTTTATATAGCTATATCATCAAGCTCTTTTGACGAATATCATTTATATCTGGCATGATGGAAGATATTGGTTTAAAGTTTTACTCAGAGAAATTCGGGGCGAAACCTTGAGGATAAGGTCACAGACTTTGAATTTTATATAAAAGTCAAACTTTTTTTTCATATAAGTTTACATAACTATATTATCAAGACCCTTTCACTGATTTCATTAATATTTGGCATGACGGTATACAAAAGGCTAAAGTTTTTCTCAGCGCCATCCTCTGGCTTAGGCATGGCTTTGAGGTCAAGGTCACAGATATTTCATACAAATGTCAACGTTTTTGCTTAAATAATAGTCTCTGACCGATTTCACTTGTATTAGCTATGGTGATAGTGGTTATAGGTCTGAAGTTTTATTTAGCATAATTCCTGCACCCGTGTCTTACCTTTGAGGTCAAGGTCATGGGCTTCACATAACGGGTGACTAAATCCTTTCAATGTATTAATATAGCATATAACTGCCATCTCCAGAGTCAAAGCGACATGCTTTTTCGGTTTTAAAAAGAGGCGGTAGCAATGGTCGGGGGTATACGTGCCCCCACTGGGCACCTTGTCTAGTTTATCATAGTGCAGTTTATATTTTCATATTATTTGGGATCACTGAAGCCATTGTAGTATCTTTGAAAATGGAGTTCTGGGTTTGTACTGTTTATTATTCCACCCAAACGTTTTAAACATCACATAGTGCAACGGACTCGTTGTAATAGGAGTGAATGGGTACAATAGGTTTACTCTGCGTTTGTTGATTGGCAGCTCCGTTAGGTATAGTTTCCTTTTCCTTAAGGTATCTGATTGAACACACATCACTCTGGGTAAAAATTTCAGCGGACGACATTTTTAAATATTGCTTGTTTATTTTTCCCAGAAAAAAAGGTTTTGTCATTTCATGCAAATTATCTCCAATGGAGACAATTTGTAGAAAATGTCAAATCCTGTTTTCTGGGGAAAAAATAAAAAAAAATAAATTTGTCATCTTTTGAATTAGCCCAGAGAGTGATAAAGGTTAAGCGCTGTCATATACCAATAAAACTTCCAAAATAACAAAAAGAAACACTTTAGAAGAATAGAAATAATGCTAATATAATGTGGGAAAATTAATAAGTTAAATGTCAATCAAATTCCACTGACTAAAACCTGTTGGATGAGTAGCATGTAGACCTAGATCTTTATATAAAAACAGTGTAGATCCAGAGCAGACGCAACTTAAGCAAACAGTGTAGATCCAGAGCAGACTCCGCAGAACGCGGCGTCTGCTCTGGATCTACACTGTTTGCTCAAGTCTGATGACTGTCTGCCCGAATACTTAGAGGATTATATTTACCTGGAATAATGACGGAAGTGTTGTGTGTCTGAATTAAACTGGCAGCTTTGCCCTGTACACCATTACTTGCTCCACACTGGTAACTACCAGTGTCCATGTAAGGGTGTGGCCCATTCAGCGAGAGAGTAATTTCATTGTCCTGTCCCTGCCTGTCTCCCTCTAACTCCCGGATCAAAATACTGTCTACCATGTGTTTCCATTTTGTGAAAGTGTAGGTGGCTGGAACACCTTCTGCGACGCAAGTTAAACGCTTGACATTTGGGTTCCAGCTCGTAGAAACAGTCGGTGGGTCTGTAACAGACACGAGAAAAAAAAATAGCCTTTACCACTCTCTGGGCATATTCTGCAGACGACAAATTCATATTTTTGCTTATTTTCTCAGAAAATAGGATTTGACTTTTGATGCAAATTGTTTCCATTGGAGACAATTTGCATGAAATGTCAAATCATTGTTTCTGGGAAAAATGGGAATTATTTCAATATGTCGTCTTTTGAATTTTTTACCCAGAGTGCTTAGCGTTAAGCAATATTGGGAAATCTTTCATTGCTTGCATGTATGTATAAATGAACGTCATAATCCTCAGAGCAAGAACCCAGTAACACCAACAGTATTCTTAGTTATCAAGTTCATAAGCGATCGTGAAGCACAATTCCGCCCGAAGAAAAACTCCGTAAACGCAGCACGGACACAGTTTGACCAGTCGTCACGAGCTGCCTCTAAAATTTGATTGGACCATGTGACCGGCTATAACCATCAGCTCACTTCCTGCTTCGCCAGATTTCACGAAAAGGTACCAGTCGCATACTCCTGATAGTGGTATTTTTTCGTGAAAGGACCAGGTTTGATTTGGGCCATATATGCCCCCCTCTTAGAAATTCACCAAATGGTCTTTTTTCATCTCCACTCCTCATGCTTAGATTAAAAATGAAACAAATGGTGATGTCCCTGCATATTGTTTAGAAGTTATTGCAATTTCTTATTTCTTATAATTTATTTCTTATATCATCCCATTTTTCTACACAACTAAGTTTTCCATCAAATATTTGTGTCTAAGACGAGATTTCACATAAAAGAAATGAAGTGTGTGCTCACATAGGATGAGGTTGTTTCAGACCCAAATAGATGATGAAAATTGACGAAATTGTTCTGAATGACTATTTATGGCTTATTTCGGTCCTTACTATCAAATATCAAAGTGCTCCAGGCATAAAAATATAATGGGTATTTAAAGGTTTTATGTGTGCTTTCTATCCATAACGTCCTGCAGAAGCAGGAATTACAGATTTTGAAAATGTTTGAAAACAGCGGACCAAATATGGGCTAAACCATATCAGGCTCTTTGGCGTAGGAGGCGGTAAATTGATGGTAACAGCCGGTCACATGGTACAATCAAAGTTTAATGGAAATTCGCGATGATGTGGTCAGAATTTTTCCATGCTGCATGAATGTTTTACAAAAATATTCTACATGCTAAACGGTGCTTCAAAACCGCCTTTGAACTTGATAAAAAGAATACCATTCGAATACAACTGTTGTTTTATGGACACGTACTAACGTATTGGCATTAACCAGATCATCCCTGAGTTTCTGAAGTAAATTCTCCCATCTTTGAATCTGGTAAAAACCATTGTTCGAAACAAAGGTATCATTCACAAATCAAATCAGATTGGCAACTAGTATAGATTCTGATGAGACGACTCATGATGATTCGTCACACCAGGAACTGTAGTGTTTGCAAAAACATTGTCTGCAGGACTAAAAGGGTTACAATGTAAGTAATCGGACACCTTAACCCTTAAAGCGCCAATCACAACTTTTGTCGTCTGCTTTGTCTTCTGTCGGTTACTTTAAAAGTCACTTCTGCAAACAGTGTGGAGCCAGATCAGACTGCTCCTTTAGGAGCAGTCTAATCTGGCTCCACACTGTTTGCCTGTATGCAAAAATAAGTTTGAAAAGTTTGCAAGAATATTCAGCAGACGACATAAACAAACGACATTTTCAAACGTAGGTTTTCTTGGCGCTTTAAGGGTTAAGTCCTTATCATAATGTTTAAAACTTCAAGAAAAAAAACAAAAACAAAACAAAACAAAACAAAACAAAAAAAAAGTCTATTTTAACCTGCTGATGAGTCTGTAAACAGCTGGATGAGTGGCAAGCAGAGTAGATCTAGATCAGGCGGCGTTCTGCGGCGTCTGATTTGGCTCTTCTGTGATTGCTTAGGCCTGTCTGTCCATATAATTAGGGTAATTGGGGTACATCTATTACATTAGCAGATAGCTAACTAAGTATATCTTATTTTTAACATATTCTACACATTAGAGAGGTTCCAAAGTTAAAAGAATAAACTTCAACCTACTGATTCTAAATAAAAGCAGATAACATTTAAACCTATTTTTCGTTTTTTTTTTTGTTTTTTTTTTTTTTTATAGAAAATAAAACTTGACATTGCAGTCATAATTAGGGTATATACGGCATTCGACCGATTTGGCCAGATTGCGTGGCTATATACCGAAGACAATTGAACAAGCACACGACAAAACGCATAATAAAACTTGTGAGACCAGGGAAGACTTATATCAGCCTGCACATCCGTATGTGCCTTCTACAGCCTCCGGGCTATTCAAAGACGGAACAAGAACCATTGCAATATTGGGTGGATGTACATGTTGATCCGAGTCTTTGCTGGTCACACAGGTCTTATTGTAGAGTTTGTAGTACACTGGCTCAATTTTGTTTTTAATGACAGATTCCATCTGTCATTCTTCGTTGCCACGCACGGTTTTAGAGAAAGTGACTTTGACTACTATTCAATTTCGTATTCATTCGCGTACAAAAGTAGACCCAATGTTTCAATGTGTGTATATTAGTACGCCATTGAAGAGCTGTCCATACAAAAGTAGTGCAACGTGTGCTTGATCTATGGCGAGAGTCGCTGAGAAAACCCGCCTTAATATATGTGCGAACAACATAGGCGCAGATCAGCCTGCGCGAGGCTGATCAGCGCCTTTGTTGTTCGCTGTAGCTCGTTTTTTTTTTTTTCGACGAAGAAGCGTCTCACAAACTTAAATGGAGAACAGAATGATATCTGGAATTTATTAGTTTCTCATAGAATCTGTCATTTCAGGGCTATTCAGCCCTTTGATTATTTCTGTTGGCGCGGTTCTAATACTTACAACGAACTGTTAAAGAAAACGTCTTTGTCTTTGTTTTCGAAGAAGTCGCTTCGTTTGTACATGTACAGGTATAGTCTCCCGCCTCACCCCGTAACACGTCACTGAAAGCTAGCGACCCACCGCTACCACGTGACTGACCATGAAAATTCCATTGAGCTGTACAGCTGGGGACACACTCTGCACAGGAGCATGAAACTGTATAGGAGGATCCTTCTTCTGCGGAATAACTTTGGTCAGTCGGATTAAAAGACACTGCATCAGGACCGTCTGTATAAATGAAAGCAAAAATGAGTCTACAAAATCGAAACAACGTCATTTCGACACGCGGTGACATAATGATGTTGCGGCGACGTTGAAACGACTTTATATGTTAACCATGTTATATGCGTACCCTGTAAGCACACGACATCATAATACACTAACATCGAAGCAACGTCATAACGTTGCGCCAAAGTCGATAAATGTTTACTATGTTATATGCATGAACTGAATGTCAGTGAGACTAACTTGGATTGCCGGACTGTATCACGTATTATTTTTAAGAAATATTGTTCAGACATATATGAAGATATGAACTTATTTAAACGTCAAATAAATGACAATAAGCTGCATACCATACTCAAAAATATATGATCCTTTGGGCTCCCAAAATCTTTAACAGAAGAACTTACAAAATGGAATTAGTGCTCACGATTTATTAAGTGAACGTGGTCGATACTTTAAATAGACCAAGAATTCCACGTCAGCAACGAAATTGTGTGCAGTGCAATCAGGTGGAAAATCAGATGCATTTTTTTTTGTAAAACATATACAATTTCCGAATTACATTGTTTAATAAACTACATTTAAAGATACCAGTTCTGAAACCAAATACTAACAGATGTTTTGAATTATTTTATTAATTGACGAACCACAGAAGCGCTGTGGATACAAAACTTATTTGTAAATTTATTCATGAGGCGTTAAAATTAAGGTAGTAGACATATTGTTTATTTTCTCATGTTTATCCTGTTTAATGTTTATATATGTAGGTTTTCCGATAGATATTCCATTCTATTCTATTCTATGATTACCCACTAAACACACGACGTCGTAGTAACGTCGTTCTCACGTCTAAGTAGTCATGTCGTTGCGGCGACGTCGATACGACGACGACGTTGTTATGGCGTTGCGTATTTGTTAGGGAATGGGTACAGTTGTGCAGACTGATAAGGTATTCATTTTTTAAACGTATATTTTTCAAATATTGTCTGGGTGAATAGCTTAGAACCCGAAAAGACTGCAGTTTTCAGGCATGTCTAGAGTTACACTGTTTGACTACAGCTGAAAAATAATTGTAGGCTGCTGCTATATGGAAGGAAATAAATTTGTTAATTTCCGTCAGATAAACCAAATGCTTCCTTGCATTTACTTCCCCTTGTCCCGTGAGATCTTTGCAACTTTCTTAACAATGTGCTAAAATCAGAGCTTTTCAGTCCCGCTCAATAAAAAGTCAGATATTTTAAAATTCTTTATACAAAATCACAGCTTTTATAGATCTCCATACAAAATCAGAGCTTCTCTAGTCATCCACATAAAATCAAAGTTTCCATAGCACTTTCCCATACAAACTCTGAGCTTCTATAGTTCTTATTCATATAAAAAAAATGTATTTTGTATCTTTTGAACGCATATTCATTCCTTCATTCTATGTTAAAATGTTTACCAACAAGAATTCTAGTCTTTTACACACATAATTAGAATATTGCGTAATTTGATGATTGGACTCCCATCCCCATTTCTGAAGTTGCAGCATTCTCCATGCTGTGTAACATTCAGCAAACATTTAATCTGTTTACACAGACCACATTCTCAATAAAGGATAGAAGACCAGGACAAAAAAAAAAGGACAGGTGAGTCCATTCCTTTTTCTCTTTCACTCCTTTATTATTAGCTCACCTGACCCGAAGTTTCAGGATGAGCTATAGTGATCACTTGCGTACGTCGTCCGTCCGTCCGTCATTCGTTCACATCTTTGAACGACTTCTCCTCTGAAACCACTCGGCTAATTTTCTTCAAATTTCACATGAAGTCTTCTATTAATGGGGGATTAAAACTTTGTTCAAATAGTCACTGTCTGTTAATTAAGATGGCCGCCATGCCCATATATTATAACAACACTTAAAAATCTTCTTCTCCAGAACCAAGAAAGCTTTAAGGCTAAATCTTTGTATATAGCATCGGGGACTCAAGGTCTACCAAGTCTGTTCAAATGAAGACCATACGTTGACCTTTGACGTTTTTTTTTTGTTTTTTTTTTTTTACGGCAAGATCAAATTTGCATCCCATACATTTGTATTGGAAAAATGTTGGAAAGTTTTATTCTCAAAACGTATTACAAAACTAGTGCCAGAAACTTACACTGTATGATTAAAGTAGAAAAACTTTTTAATTTTGTCCCCTGGGGGTATCTGCCCTTGCCCCTGGGCTCTATACATTCTAAAATTGTGTAATTTTTAAATGTCTTCTTCTCTGAAACCGCTTGTTTAATTTTCACCAGATTTCACCTGGGGCCTTCTGTCGAAAGGGTATTGACAATTTGTCCAAATGGTTTTGCACCATTATACAAGATGGCCGCCATGCCCATATATGGCAAAATACTTAAAAATCTTCTTCTTCATAACAAGAAAGCTTCGAGGCTGAATCTTGGCATATTACATTCAGTACCCAAGGTCTGCCAAGTGTTGTTTTTTTTTTCAAATGATGACCGTAGGTTGACCTTTGACCTTTTTACGGCCAGGTCAAGTCTGTACTCCCATACATTTAATATGGAGACAATGTTGAAAAAAAAAAACATTTTCTCAATATGTATTAAAGATTGATGAAACTTAAAATGTATGATTGGTGTAGTAAATTCTTTTAGTTACAATAAAAAATCCCCTATCCCTGCGGTTATCTGCCCTTGATCCTGGGCTATATACAGATATAAAATTGTGTAACCTCTCAATGTCTTCTTTGAAACCAATGGACCATTTTCACCAGATATCACATGAGGCCTTGTATCAAGGGGATATTGACAATTTGTTCAAATGGTTCTGCACCACTGAACTAGATGACCGCTATGCCCATATATGGTAAAAAAAAAAAAAGGTATAAAATTGTATAATCTCGAAATGTCTTCTTCTTTGAAACCGCTGGACCATTTTTCACATGAGGTCTTCTATCAAGAGGACATTGACAATTAGTTCAAATGGTTCTGCACCACTGAACTAAATGACCGCTATGCCCATATATGGTAAAAAAAAAAAAGAAAGAAAAAAAAAAAAAAAAAAAAAAAAACACTTAAAAATCTACTTTTCCAGAACCAAGAAAGCTTTACGGCTAAATCTTGGTATATAGCATAGAGAACTATGACAAGTTTGTCAAATGATCATAGGATAAACTATGATCTTTTTTACGGCAAGGTCGAATTTGCGTCCACTTACATGTAAATGGGGGGAAAAGTTGAAAAATCATTTTCTAAAAATGTATTAAGAACTAATGCCTAAAACTGACAATGTATGATTAAAGTACTAAAACTATTTAGTTACCATCAAAATATCGAGGGTTATCTGCCCTTGCCAATGGGCTATAAACATGTATAAAATCGTCTCTGAAGCCGCTGAACTAATTTTCACCAGACTTCACATTAGGCCTTCTTTCAAAGGAATGCCGAAAATTTATTCAAATGGTTCGGCACCGTTGAACAAGATAGATGGCATGCCCAAATATGGCTAAAACTTTTCAAAATCCTTTTCTCTAGAACTAAGAAAGCTTTAAGGCTGAAGCTTAGTAAACAGCATCGGGGTCTCAAGGTCTACCAAGTGTGTTCAAATGATGATACTAGGATGACCTTTGACTTTTTATGGTATGATCAAATTTGTGTCTTGGTTATTGTGGCAGTTCTGGAAGATTATTGCATGGCATTTGCAGATATGCAAAAGCTGTTTTTATCAGGTGAGCGATTTGTGGCCCATTGACCTCTTGTTATTCATACTGAAGCTAAGCACTGATAATTTTTCAAATAACCAAGGTAATCTAGTATAAATTCTTGTTATACTCATGTAGATGCCATATTAACCTCAAACATTTGAACAGACAGGCCTCAGCAAACAGTGTAGACCCCACCCAGACACCGCAGACTGCATGTCGTCATCATATAGCCTCCGATTACTATATCAACCCAGTTACAAATGTTTTGGACATACATGATAATGGGCCTAGATTTCGAATACTAAGGGCAAACAAGGTATATGATTCTTATTTATTTATTCACTATTTTGCGTTGCGTTTTAGTCTAAACGCCTTTATTGGAGACATAAATTATTGGACAGATGCCTCATAAGAAGTCTCGAGCTATGTAAATATTTTCATTAATGTAAATAATGTAAATGATTTTTTGGATACTAACAAGCATTGGGTCAGCATCGTTTTAGGTCACTCAGCTGGAAAATTGTTTTCATCACGTTGACGCACCCATGCAAAGTATGGCCTCCTTATATGTATGCTAATGAAAATTTGGATAGTTTTCCGGGCGTGGATGGTTGGGGCTTGTTGTAACCGCCTCATTAGGGCGGTTCTGATGAGCCACAGGGGTCTATGTTGGGTCATAGATTGGAGAATTAAAGTATACCCCTGTGGACCCACTTTCCTGTACATAAAGCAGGGTTTACAGGGGCCCTTCTTGAATGGACGTGTTAGCGTGGTGAATGCTGAAGGGATTTTTTAAAGATAGCAATCTCGAGCTTTGATGCTGCTTGCTTAAGATTTTTTGATGGTATGCGAACTTTTCTGAGTTATATGCTTTAAATGTTTATGACCTAGTAGTTTTTTCTGTTTAGGGGATCATATAAGTAAAGCAGAGTATAGCCATACCTATAGTCACACGCACATGCACACATGCAATACATACGTGCACGCATGCACATATAGATACATATCCTGCTCAAGTCTCTCTTTACATATTCATTTCTCTCTTAAGTCACACTAACAAACGCATACATGCATGTCACACAGAGAAATCACCAAAATAGCTAACATAGTATATTTTTTCGTAAGTTAATCCAAAATATACAACCTCCATATCGTATTTTTTTTGTTTGTTTCTGTTACCTCTCGAATGCTACTTTTATTAGCATTGTTCTTAACCATTTCTGAAATGTTTTGCTGTTTACGGGGAATAGGGGTGAGGGTGTGGGTGCAGCAGGCTCTGGGAGTGACATGTGAACAAATTCTTGATGCTGGCATGCTGACAGCTCTTTTATTTCTGTTCTTTCTTGCTGCAGTTACATGAGTATCTTACACAGCAGAACCAAAATCGTCATCATGCCAGTATATCGTCGCATCTACACTTTTAACATTTTCTTGCATATAACACTTTTAATCATGTTAAATCATCATCCAGTCTACATATATTCAGTATTCCTTTCGGTGCTACAAACTGCCACCTTAACAGAAACAATTGTTAAGATCAATTATTGTAAACCCGTTGTTGAGCATAGTAAAGCTGCAAGAAGTAATTCACAATTTACCTTGGTGTGTTTACTATTTTTATTTATTGTTGACTTTTTTGCATGGTTCTCTATTCTCTTACTTCGTTCTGGCGATATCCAGCCAAATCCAGGTCCAGTGTCAGTCTCATCGTCAAGCAGTTCATCTAGCTCTTCAACCTTTTCTTCCACCCATTTGCATTCTTTCAACCTCAACCATAGCCTGTCCTTCGTCCAGTACAATGTTCAAAGTGTCATTAACAAACTTGATATCCTAAACGCAGAACTATTTGAATTTGATGTAATATCATTGACGGAAACATGGCTTAATTCTACTATACCGACCGATGACTTATTACTTCATTCTTATAATAAACCGGAACGGAAAGATCGAACAGGCGACACCCACGGAGGAGTTATGATATACGTCAAAGAGGGCATCTATTTCAAGCGTAGACATGATTTAGTAAAATTAGAGATATTGAGAGCATATGGATTGAGTAATCAAATAATCATAAGCGAATTCTCTTTGGTCTCTTCTACAGACCTCCAAATTCTGGCCTACACTATTATAACAATATCGAAAACTCTATAGCCCTTGCTGTTGATACGGGTATAGGAAATATTATAGTAACAGGTGACTTCAATTTTAACTTTTTAATCCCACAAACGAAACGTAAAATTGATACACTTTGTACTCAGTTCTCACTACATCAGTCCATTGACAAGCCCACCCATTTTACTGAAAACTCGTCTTCTTTAATCGACATTATACTTACTAGCAATAAAGATAACCTCATACTTAGTGGTGTCGTTGAGCCCTTTTTAAATCAGGAGGTACGGTATCACTGCCCAATTTTTGGTCTACTTAAATTTTCAAAGCATAAATCTAAGTCTTTCACAAGACGCGTTTGGTATTATAAAAATGGTAATTATGATCTTTTACGGGAAAAGGCATCAGCTATGGACTGGAACTCATTAAAAGACGATGATATAGACAAACATGCTATTAATATAAACACTGCTATCTTTTCTCTTGCTAATGAATGTATACCTAACAAACACATTAGGGTCAAATCTTCTGATCCTGCCTGGCTAACAACTTCATTAAAACGATTGATACGTAAACGTAAAAGAGCATATAAAAAGGCAAAAAGAACTAACTCAGAACGCCATTGGTCAAAGTTTAAAACGCTGCGAAATAAGGTGACGACTCAAATTCGGATTTCAAAAGATCAGTTCTATGACAAAATTGCCGGTAAGCTAAAATCTGAAACACTTTCTTCTAAAGACTGGTGGGCAACTCTGAAAACGTTTATCAGTCCGAACTCAAATTCAGCTATTCCGCCCCTTGAAACTAATGGCATTATATGTACAGATGAGTTGGAAAAAGCAAATATATTTAATAATTTCTTCCAAAGTCAGACATTACTTAACGACCATAATGCAATTATTCCTGATTTTCCTCCCCAGTTATATCGCTCTGAGCTAAGTACCATTTCACTGAGTCCTCCTGAAATCGAGTCAGTTCTTAAAATATTAAAAGTTGGAAAAGCATCTGGTCCAAACGGCCTGAGCAATTACATTCTTCGTGAACTATCAAGTGAAGTATCCTCTCCATTGTGTTCTCTCTTTAATCAGTCTCTTCACTCTGGTGTTATACCAAAATGCTACAAAGAAGCGAATGTTTCTCCTGTTCCCAAAAAGGGCGATCTTTCTCTTGTTTCCAATTATCGACCAATATCATTACTGAATTCTGAAAGTAAAGTCTTTGAGAAACTTATATTTAAATATCTATATAACCATCTCCAGGACAATAACATGTTGTCTTCTGTTCAGTCTGGTTTTATACCCGGTGACTCAACCGTTAATCAACTAACCTATTTATATCATATATTTTGCGAGGCATTGGATTCAGGTTAAGAGGTTCGGACTGTCTTCTGTGACATCAGCAAAGCATTTGACCGTGTTTGGCATGCAGGCCTTATATACAAAACTCGAAGTTGCTGGTGTCACAGGAGAAGTCCTTCGCTGGTTTGAAAGTTATCTTTCTGATAGAAGACAACGTGTTGTTCTTCCGGGTACTTTTTCTGATTGGACTTATCTTAGGGCTGGTGTTCCTCAAGGTTCCATCTTGGGCCCCCTACTGTTTCTTATTTATATCAACGACATTGTTACTGATATTCATTCAAATATACGTCTTTTTGCGGATGATACCAGTCTGTTTATTATTGTAGAAAATCCTTTGACCGCAGCTAACCTATTGAACTCCGATTTAGATAAGATTTCCAGGTGGGCTGCCACATGGCTAGTAACTTTCAATCCTTCTAAAAGCGAATCTCTTCTAATCTCTCGTAAGATCAACTGGCAAAATCATCCACCCTTATTTATGCAAAACGTGCAGATAGAAGAAGTAGATTTTCATAAACATCTAGGCATATATTTTACTAATGATTGTAGCTGGCATCAACATATTGACTATATAAAAGATAAGGCCTGGTGTAGGATAAATATTATGCGGAAATTAAAATTCAAACTTGATAGGAAATCTTTGGAAACAATTTATCTAGTATTTATAAGACCGTTATTAGAATACGGGGATATCATATGGGATAACTGTTCCCAGTATGAAAAAAAAGAACTGGACAAAATTCAGAATGAGGCGGCAAGGATAGCCACGGGGGCTACTAAGCTCGTCTCGTTAAACAATCTCTACAGAGAAGTTTGTTGGGAGTCCCTTCACAAACGACGACAGGATCACAAACTTACACTGTTTTATAAAATGTTGAACAACCTTGCACCGATCTATCTATCTTCCTTAATACCCCAACAAGTAAGTCACATTTCCCAATATAATCTGCGAAATTCAGGGGATATTCAAACTATACGGGCTAAAACGAATCAGTTTTACAACTCTTTTCTACCTTCGACTTTAAGAGAGTGGAATAACTTACCATCTGAGGCAAGACAATGCACCACCTTAAATTCCTTTAAACATTTTCTTAAGAAAGATAAATCTTCAGTCCCGAACTATTACTATCATGGCAATAGAAAGGCACAAATCCTACACGCTCGACTACGTACAGGCTGTAGTTCTTTGAATTTAGATTTATTCTATAAAAATATAACAGACTCGCCTTTATGTCTTTGTGGCAGTGTTGAAGATCCACAACATTTTTTCTTTCATTGCAGATTTTATCAAGCACACCGTAATATCCTCCTAAATGCCATAACTGGTTATTACACTCCTTCCTTAAGATTGTTGTTATATTGTGATCCGTCTTTATCCCAGGAAATAAACAGAGATATTTTTTATCATGTTCATAAATTTATCATTGACACAAAGCGTTTCTAACCTTATATAATTAGCCATAAGTATGCGACGATATAATGAAAGCTGCTGCTTAGATCATCCAGTATGCCTGCTCCCCACTTTTATCCTCTTTTTCCCTTAGTTTATTTTCGTTTTTTTTTTTTTTTTTTTTTTTTTTTTTTTTTTTCATTTCTTCTACATTTAATGTACCAAATTTTCAAACTATGGTTCATATATATTCTTATCTGCCCAAGTTTTTGGTAGTCAGTTAGTATATTGTTCATCTGTTGTTATTCAAATTGATTCATATCAGTCTGCCTGAACCATTATTTAATATTAACTTATATCAGTAGTAATCCGCCACAAACATTACAACTGTATATTTACTGGGAGAGGGACTCTATAAGCATTTGCTTTCGTTCTAATCCTTTATATGTTTTCAGCTTTCGTCTGTTTGTGTTATATTGTAAACTATTTGAATAAAATATGTTTATACTAAGGTATATTCCCAGTTAGCATTCTACGTAAATTTACATCGGGCCGTCATCGGCCCGTCAGCTACTCTGGCGGGCCGATGACGGCCCGACAAAGATCTACGTAGAATGCTCACTGGGTTGTGGTTTCCTAATGATTTCATCTGAGTGACAGAATATGCTTCACAACTCAGGTGCTGCGCATGGGTTAGTTTTGAAACAAAGATAAAATAAAAAATATATATATCATATGACGTCGCTGTAATCAGTGAATAACATGTCATAAAATCGTATGACCACAAGTTACATAACAATTCGGCGGGAAGTAGTAACGTTATAACAACGTCCATGTCAACCATGCATTTTCTGTTGAACAATTGTCAGCTTTAGCTTTAAAGGCAATAAAATCCAATTTAAAATGGTCATATGATAAACAGAATCTTACACTCGTGGTCACTTCATATGAATTTTTGAAACTCACCGAAGGATCGTATCATAAATTTCATATGATTATTGATTGGGGTTTAACGACACGTCAACCCTTGTGGATCATTTTGTGTCGTCTCCCGGAGAAAGGGAGAAAAGAGATTGAAGAGACAGTAAAAGAGATAAAAAAAAGAGGGTCAGGGAACAAAGAGGAACAGGAATGAATATGAAGAAACAGAAGAAATAAAAACATTCTTCCTTTGTCCTTACCTGCTACAAGGATAGCAGGCCTTGACCAACTGTGCACCGATATCAGTTGGACGCTCCGGTGACATAAGATACAAGACACCTTCGCCACATCCGACCACCAAAATAATTTCATATGAAATGATTATCAATGTAAGATCCTCTATATATACGTGTCCATACTCTATAGTTCTAGGGCTGAGTGATAGCGAATCATTCCCTTTATACTATTCGAATGATTCATCATCCAGACTGCACGATGCAAAGGCTGATTTGGATTCCGCCATTGTTAGCACGGCATTTCTTGTTGCACTGCATATTAGACGTTCTGAGATAAGGTTAAATTTGTAATTATGTATTAATCTTACTTAACATTCAAACCATCAGACAAAAAATTCTGAAATTTTTCATATTTCTGCTCAAAACATAGATTGTGGATACTCGTTAGAACCGCCTCGTCGAGGCGGTTCTAACGAGTACCCACAATCTATGGTTTGAGCAGAAATAAGAAAAATAATGTATACCCCTGTAAACCCCAGTTTTACTATATAAAAATGGTGTTTGAGGGGGTCAAAATTATATAGGTATGTTTTCGTGATGCTTCATGCAAACAGTTCAGACTCTGATCTTATCTGAGTCTACTCTGTTTGCCAATGTCCCTTTAATGGGACGCTAGGTATAAATGGGATACGTCGACATAATACGAATGGTAAATTTACCGCTATTTTCAAGGCAGACAACTTTTGTCACTCCTGTTTGCATTTTTTGTACAGTGCCCCTTCTGAAAAAGAGTCTACTCTGAACGGAAAGAATTTGCTCCCCTTAGGGGTAAATTCTTACATTTTAAAGTGGACTCCTTTTCAGAAATGAAGGTCTTCTCTAAACAGAAAGATTTTGTCCCTTGGGAGCAACATTTGTAGAGTAGACTTCTTTCCAGAAGGGAGACAAATCTATAATGGACGCAAGTTGGAATGGGTCATTATCATTTTACAAGGGATAGTTTGGGGCGTACTAGACAGAAAATTAACCTTTTAACACCTGCGCAAACTGTGGGGGACAGCTCATACTATCCCAATTAGAAAAAAAAAAAAAAAAAAAAAAAAAGCATCCACTTTAGTAACTTAGAGGTGAAAGGTTTAATCACTGTCGCTACTGTTAATTGTGAATGTCGCGGAAAGCTGTGTGGTGCCTAACCAGACGCCGCGTTCTGCTGCATTTCATCTGTGTCTACTCTGTTTGCAGACATTAAAGACATGAAACACAAATTTATACAATACATTTAAAGCTACATCAACATATAAAAAAAAATCGCCATGCATATTAAGCATCAATGAATACATGTCTAAAACACATACCGAAAGCTGTAATAAATACTTGAAAATACTGAACTATAATCAAATAGTAACCGTCACCAGCATCAATGAATACAAACTTACTGACAGCTGTAGTAAATACCTGAACATAATAAGCGGGTACCCGTCACTAGGTTTTGTAAGTATTATTGGACATTAGTTTAACACAAACTTACTGACAGCTGTAATAAATACCTTAACATAATAAGTGGGTACCCGTCACCAGTTTTAGAAAGTATCAATGTACAGAAGTTGAACACACATTGACAGCTGTAGTAAATACCTGAACATAACAAGCGGGTAACCGTCACGAGGGTTAGTAAGCATCAATGGACATTAGTTAAATACACACTTAATCTGAACATGATAAGCGGGTACCCGTCAGCAGGTTTAGTAAGTATCAATGAACATAAGTTTAACACACACTTATTGACAGCTGTAATAAATACCTGAACATAATAAGCGAGTACCCATCACCAAGTATAGTAAGTATCAATGGACATAAGTTTAACATACACTTACTGACAGCTGTAATAGTTACCTAAACATAATAAGTGAGTACCTGTCACTAGGTTAAGTAAGTATCAATGGACATAATTTTAACACATACTTATTGACAGCTGTAATAAATACCTGAACATAATAAGCGGGTACCCATCACCAAGTTTAGTAAGTATCAATGGACATAGGTTTAACATACACTTACTGACAGCTTTAATAAATACCTAAACATAATAAGTGAGTACCTGTCACTAGGTTAAGTAAGTATCAATGGACATAATTTTAACACATACTTATTGACAGCTGTAGTAAATACCTGAACATAATAAGCGGGTACCCATCACCAAGTTTAGTAAGTATCAATGGACATAAGTCTAACATACACTTACTGACAGCTGTAATAGTTACCTAAACATAATAAGCGGGTACCCGTCACCAGGTTTAGAAAGTATCAACGTGCATTAGTTGAACACACACTTACTGACAGCAGTAAATACCTGAACATAATAAACGTGTACCCGTCAACAGGTTTAGTAAGCATCGATGGAAATTAGTTTCACACACACTTACTGACAGATGTAATAAATACCTGAACATAATAAGCGGCTACCCATCACCAGGTTTAGAATGAATCAATATACATTAGTTGAACACACACTTACTGACAGCTGTAGTAAATACCTAAACATAAACCCATCACCAGGTTTAGTAAGCATTGATGGAAATTAATTTCACACACACCTACTGACAGCTGTAGTAAATACCTAAACATAATAAGCGGGTACCCATCACCAGGTTTAGTAGGCATCGACGGAAATTAGTTTCACACACACTTACTGACAGATGTAATAAACACCTGAACATAATAAGCCAGTACACGTCACGAGGTTTAGTAAGCATCGATGGACATCAGACTAACACACACTTACTATCAGCTGTAGTAAATATTTTAAAATAATAAACGGGTACCCGTCACCAGGTTCAGTAGTCATTGATGAATAGTAGTCTAACACACATTTACTGACAGCTGTAATAAACACTTTAAAACAATAAGCGGGTACCCATCACCAGGTTTAGTAAGCATCGATGGACACTAGCTAACACACACTTACTTAGTGCTATAGTAATCACAAATTCGTATCTATAACCTGCTTTTGTGACCATACAGATAAAAATCATAAACGAACAGCTATCACCAGGTTTTGCATAGGTCCAGTTAAAGCGCAGTTTTCAAGTAAAAATACTGACATATTTTTTTTTATTTCTCCACAAAAATATACGATGTGGTGCTCATTAGAACAGCCTAACCGAGAAGCTTCTAATGCGTATCCACAATATAGTCATGTTTCCACGGCATCAATAAGAATAAATATTATGTTGATGACCTCTCTTATCTGGAGGTATGGTTTTGTAAACACCGATGAAAAACATAGATGGTGGTGGTCGGGTGGTGCGAAGGTGTCGTGTATCTTACGTCACCAGGGCGTCCAACTGATATTGGCTTACAGTTGGGCAATGCCTGCTATCCTCGTTGCCGGTAAGGGTAGAGGGGGATGTTTTTATTTCTTCTTTTTCTTCACTTTCATTCCTGTTTTTCTTTCTTATCTGTGCCTCTCTTCATCTCTTCTACTATCTCTTCTATCTCTTTTCTCCCTTTCTCTGGGAGACGGCACAAAATGACCCATAAGGTTGATTTGTGCTTTTTTGGTTTTGTCGGTTTCCTCTTCCTCTTGGTGTCTGGGAAGGGCTGCGGTTTGTGATTGTGGCACTCCCTGGACTTTTCTGTATCCTTTTTTTGACATGTCGTTAAGCCCCAACACAACAACAAAAGCCTACATGATACCCAATACCCTTCACTAGGTTTTGTTAACATCGATGAGCATCAGTAATGAACTTACAAAACACCGTCACGTTAGAACCGCCTCGGCGAGGCAGTTCTAACGAGTACCCACAATCTAGAATAATAATAATAATAATAATGTCTTTATTTTACGAGGATGACATATTTAGCAAACAGTGTACTAATCTAACATATGGTCCTTTTTAAAAACTTCTAACAATATATACATATTATACATATTTACATTGTAAAATCGGCCGACAAGTTCGCCGGGTCGACGCCAGAGCAGCGCTGATGTATCTTGGTAGTATGTTGCTCCGCCGTCGTCCCAACGTTAAACGGGTAATTTCATAATCTATGACATAAAACATTCCAACAGTCTAGGAATCGCAGTTAAAAGTTTCTTTGAATAATAAGCAAGTAAAAGTAATTAAATATCCTAATAGATGATGTTTGATAAGAAAAAAAAATAAAATAAAAAACCAGGACATTTTAACACCCTATAAAACATTCCGATAATAAAATGACCCTTAAAATGAATCTATAGAATCTTAAGATCTGAACTGAAATAAAATCATTAACCATTGCACATTAGTTCACTGACCTACTTATTCAGACAACACGGAAAAAGAAAACTATCAGAGTTTTTTATCTGAAATTTTTCAAATTTTGGAGGTGAAATTTTCTATATATTTGAATAGGCGTGTTTTCGTAATGTAAGGAATTTTCGCTTCATGTGCTCAATGGGTATCTTTAATAGGAGCCATGGTTTCTTTGCGTGGACAGTGAAGTCTAGTAGGACTGGGTGGATGCACAAGCTGATCTGAGTCGGCTTCGCTTGGGCTAGGTACACGGTAATTTTGTTGAAATTGTCATATTTAGGCTCAAATGTTTATAGCTTTCTCCGTCTGCCAATATGGATATTTGAGCTTGTGACGAATAAATCAAAGTGTTTTCAGCTATCCTTTTTTTCAACGACAAAACCCAAAGGTGGCTTGCAGCTAGGGGTCAACGATAGGAGACAGCTCCTGAATGATGGTTCTTATAACATATGCGACCAGCAAAGCTTAGACGAACCTGCGCACCAACAAAGTGGCGCCAGAGCCTTTAATGTTTAAAAGAAACATTCCAAACAGTAGTATTCATCACGAAAACATGCCTATATAATATTGACCCCCTTAAACCCCATTTTTATATAGTAAAACTGGGGTTTACAGGGGTATATTTTAGTGTTTTTTTTTAAATTTCCGCTCAAAAAAACATAGATTGTGGGTACTCGTTAGAACCGCCTCGCCGAGGCGGTTCTAACGAGTACCCACAATCTATGTTTTGAGCAGAACTATGAAAAACATCAGAGTTTTTATCTGAAATTTTCCAGTTTTGGGAGGTGAAATTTTCAATATATTTGAATAGGTGTGTTTTCGTGATGGGTCACACTTAACAGGATCTTCTCAATTCTGTAAATGCTGGACGGAGGATCATGTATCTACATGAAATCACTGGGAGTAACAATCAAATTCTGCAAATTGTGAGGTAAACTTTCGGCTGGTAATTCAAAATTATGAACTGACTGAATATGGTTTTCTGCGAAGAAGGAATCGTGCAACCTCGGCATTCTCTGGTTTAGTAATCTGGGTATCTTGTCTTGGGGCCAAATGTTGTTTCCAGGTAAAGAACTGCACTTACCTACAAGTAAAAACGCTACCAGGCTCGTATTAAAAATACTGAAAATCTTGACATTTTCATCAATGATATCTCCTTTTCAAATGTGTGACCGTGACTAAATATTTCATTCATCCAGAGAAGAATATATTTCAAATAAATACTGAACACGTCATTGAAAAATCTGTAGTAGCCTTTTTAGAGATGGCGATATCAAATTTTACCAAAATGCATAGGATAACACATGTATAGGGAATTACCTAAGTTTTCACCCGGTACATAAACCGCCTGGATGATCAAGATCAATACTGGACAGTAAGTGACATGACACAATTTAACAGAATCAACCGGATTCATGCTATCTCAGTAATAACATATTTAAACCCTTTCACTTCTTAAACGAGCCACAGCATGACAAAAATAACATAATGAGCCGTGTTCCCAGCGAACCATTCACATGTGCAATCACTAAGGCTGGCTAATCAGAGCTGAAAAGATAATCGATTATCAGTCCTGCCATTGTGATTGATAATCGATTAGTAATCGCTGAGGATTTGATCTTAATTTTACCTATTTGAGCATGACCCTTTCATATGTTATACTGAGCAAACAGTATAGACCCAGATGAGACGCCGCAAACGAGGTGTCTCATCAGGGTCTACACTGTTTGCCACTCAGACAGCTATTAGACACAACAGTGGGTAGTAAATTGGACTTGTTCAAATTTTAGATAAAGTATGGTAAGGAATTCAGGTGTCTGAATACTAAGGGTAAATACAGTAAGGTAACAAACACAGAAATCAAATGACCGATTATTAGCAAATCTGTAATGATAGTTATTTTTGTGGAATTTATCGATCAGTTAATCGATTATCCGATTAATTGTGCCAGCCTTAGCAATCCCAGTCTGATCAGAGTCTTTGCTGCCCTCAGAAAGAAACCTTGCGTGTTTGTTAATTCACTGAGCCCACAGCGAAGACCCTGGTCAGATTGGGTGGAGTTTTTTGTTGGGTACGCGTGTCATTATGCTGATGTTGACATGGTGTCTCTAATTGCATGCATGCTTAAAAATGAGGGCAAGATGGAATACTGGCTTCATAAATAATGTGCTTCCGTCTAGAAATAATGTGTAATGTTCAGATTTTCTAAAGTTTTCATGTTGAGCAATTATTATATGTAACAAGTGCAAAGATGCAAATCACACTTTTCCCCGACGGAGGATCGAATCCGGTCCTCTGAACTGCATTACGAAAACATGCCTATTCAAATATATAGAAAATTTCACCTCCTAAAACTGAAAATTTTCAGATAAAAACTCTGATATTTTTCATATTTCTGCTCAAAACATAGATTGTGAGTACTCGTTAGAACCGCCTCGACGAGGCGGTTCTAACGAGTACCACAATCTATGTTTTTGAGCAGTAATAAGAAAAAATAATGTATACCCCTGTAAACCCCAGTTTTACTATATAAAAGTGGGGTTTAAGGGGGTCAACATTATATCGGCGTGTTTTCGTGATGGAGGTCCTGCATTCTACCGCGTCGCTGTTAAAGCCGCAAGGCAGTGCGGGTGTGTTATTTACCTGTACCTGGTGACATACACGATAATTTATTATGCAACGAAGCTACACTAAGGGTATCTTTCAAAACATTTTCAACAGTAAAAAGAATTTGAACATGTGCACTGACATGCTGCTTCTTAACCCTTGTCATGCCGAATAAATGAAGATGCCACGCCCACTTCTAATTTCCAGCCTATCAGATTACTTGATCCGGGTTTTTATAGAAAATTCACACATTCAATGACAAACAGTGCAGATCCAGATCAGTTGGCTTCTGAAGAATGTCGTGTTCAGCAAGAGAAGGGTTAATGCGATGTTCTGTTATTTTGTTCAGGCTTTTATGGATAGACCAACATCATAGGAATTTGATGCATAAATTTGATTTCATAATAATCTTTCAATTAGGCTCTGATTCGATGAAGTTAAAATCTTTGCGGGTAAATTTTCTAAATTAGTCGGGTTGAGGAACCTTCAGACGCATTAAAAAATTCGTCTGCTGAAAAAGTTCATCTGATAAGAACACTGCAGAAAGTCGCCTGCAGCGTGGCTTAATAAAGCGGTACAGAACCTCCACAGTATTTTAGTTTTTGACCATGACCCGCTTACGAACCCTATAACATGTAGACAGATTACTTAATTAGTTTAAATATTCAAATGGCAGCAACCTTGGCAAGAGCTTAAAAATTTTTACTTTGAAATTCTTCGATTATTTCTCTGATATTTGTTTTATCAAATTTGCATCAAAATGCATGGTTTATCAAGAATTTCTCTCTCAGGCGCATTCTTCATCAACCTTGCTTTCCTCCTCAACCTACACAGAGGTAAAAGTTATATGAATAAATTAGAGATATACAGTTGACTCTCGTTATCTTGATATCGCTTATCTCGAATAGCCGCTTATCTCGAAGTGAAAATTTGGTCCCTGCCTAAGCATGAAAATCTAACAACAGGTAAAAAAATATTGTGGAAAAGAGGAGAAATTGCTCCTAAGGAGCAATTTCTCCTCTTTTTCACAATATTTTCAATATATCTCCAAACTTTAAGAGTCCAATTACATATATATTTGTTAAATGTGTTTGTTCGAATTATTTTTCCTCAATTCTGCAAATCTGATATCTCGAGGTACGGATATATCGAAGTATGTCATCGAGTCCCTTGGAATTCGAGATAACGAGAGTCGACTGTATATAGCAGACGTACAATTTACAGCTATGGTATGCGTAGCTGAGCTTGATCCATCGTTGTCGGCAACAGTACACGTATAAGATCTCGCATCTGTTCGTTTTATTGCTGTGAAGCTGAAACTACTTCCGCTCGCAGATCCTGTCCCTGATGGTGACGTATTAGGGTTCCAAGTGAAACTGCGTGAGCCATTGGTATGGGCTCCATTACAGGTGAGTGTTACTTGTTGGTCCTCGTTTGCCAGTGCTACACCAGTTATAGTCACCCCACTTACAACACCTGCAAATAGAATACAGCCATGATGAAAAAATTGAAACAAGCTAACAAAACAAAAACAGTAGCAGCAGCAACAACAACAATAAAAACAACAATCCTTATTCCAAGAACGAGGGCCGAGCTTTGCTCCAAGTAAGGTGTGTATAAACAGCGACTTCTCAGATCAGCCTGATCATCAGAACCGACTGCATTACGTAAACAAGCCTATTCAAATATACTGAAAATTTTACTGTCAAAAAATGAAAATTTTCAGATAAAAATACGGATAATTTTTCATATTTCTGCTCAAAACATAGATTGTGGGTACTCGTTAGAATCGCCTCACCGAGGCGATTCTAACGAGTACCCACAATCTATGTTTTGAGCAGAAAGCAGAAAAATAATGTATACCATTGTAAACCCCAATTTTACTATATAAAAGTGGGGTTTAAGGGGGTCAAAATTATATAGGCATGTTCTCGTGATGGATTTGGATATTCGCTGTTCGCATATAGATTCTGACAGTACCATATTTACCATAAGTATTCGAACAGACAGACTAGAGGAAACAGTGTAAATACCGATCAGAACGCAGCGCCTGATTTAGGTCTACACTATTTTCCCCTCAACGTCAACATTTTAGCCTATTACGAAAATACGCCCGTTTAATATAATGGTACTTTTTATAGCTGCAAAAACGAAGTTTCAGTTGACAAACTGTGATATTTTTGTTATTTTTGCTCGAAACAGAGATTGTGAGTACTTAGAACCGCCTCATCGAGATAGTTCCAACAGGTACACACAATTTGTGTTTTATAGCAGAAATAAGAAAAATAATATATACCCCTGCAAACCCCATTTTTCTATATAAAAGTGAGGTTTGAGGGGGTCAAAATTACATAGACATGTTTTCGTGATGTTTACCTGTCTGGGCCAATTAGGCAGACGACAGACAAATTAATGATATTTTTCGTATTCCCCTAGAAAACAGGACTTGACATTTCATGCAAATTGTCTCCAATAGAGACAGTTTGCATGATTTGTCAAATTCTGTTTTCGGGGAAAATAAAAAAAAAGTATTTCAGCATGATGTCTGCTGAAAATTTTATCCAGAACGCTAAGCATTAATACTCCGCCAGATAGTCAAATGGACCCGTCCACCATCTAGGGCAGATACGTTAATGATTTATAGTGTTCAAATATCTTAGGTACATAAGTATCAAGCCAACAGCTAAGGACCAAGTTTCGCTGTTAATGCATTCGTTGAAGCGTCTTGAAACTTCTTGATATAATTTATATGAGCCGCGCCAGGAGAAAATATATCTTCGGGGCAAAGACGAATTTACTAGAGCCAACTCCATTACATCACAAAAGCCTATATAGTTTTGACCCCCATAAACCCCACTTTTATATAGTAAAACTGGGGTTTACAGGGGTATACATTATTTTCTTATTTCTGCTCAGAAACATATATTGTGGGTACTCGTTAGAACCGCCTCGGCGAGGCGGTTCTAACGAGTACCCACAATATATGTTTTGAGCAGAAATATGAAAAATATCAGGAATTTTTATCTGAAAATTTTCATTTTTTTGGTGGGAAAATTTTCAGTTTATTTGAATAGGCGTGTTTTCGTAATGTCAGCCAGCAACACATAAACATTGTAATAGCCGCGGCATGAGAAAGGGTAAAATGCAAACTGTAAAGATTCAGACAGCCAGCGGAGATATATAGTCTGATCAGAAACTTTGCTATACTTGATGATGATTTGGTCTTTTACGTCCATTTCAACATTTTAAAGTCATATCGAGACGATGGAAGGATGACAATGAAAGGCCCTGTGCAATGAAGCGCCATGCAGTCTTCAGCAGAATTCCATTTCTAGCGGGATTCGAACCCGGGACCTCGAAATCCAAAGTTGGGACGCTAACCACTTGGCCATCCAGATTCTTCTACCTTGCTATACTTCGTTATGTTCTACAGTATCTAATGATTCCATAAGTGACAGGGGAGGCCCAGATCAGCCTGCGCGGATGCTCAGGCTGATCTGGGCCTTCGCTGTCCGCATATGCCCGAAGACACGTTTCTCATGGCACGGCCTATATGTTTTCGCATTAGATTTGTTTGTGTTGAGGTTTTACGGCCCAGTCAACCCAATGGGGTCATGTCGAGCGCGGTCAGTTTACCTAACCACACGTTTACTGGGCAGGCTTAGTCCTCTAAGCGGTTAACCAGTATTGTGCACATTCTTTCGCCAGAAACTGACAACTGCCCTTCTTGAATCAGCGGAAGGGAGAGAATGACCGTAGAAAATATTCGCATTAGAACAATTTACATTGTAATGCACATTTTTCCGTCTTGTATGATACTTTCTTATTGTAACGTAGTTTTAAGGGCGTAAACTTTATTATTACAGAAGACAGTGTATTCTTTTGTAAGATTAAAATACACAATAAGGTAACATATGACTTCAACGAACCTTGGAACATGTGCGCCCAAAGAAACTCAAATCTGCCTGTGCGCTGCGCATTCGCGCAGTCTAATCATAGTCTTTTTGCCCGCATGGAGAAAATTTGCATCGTTTGCCTATCCAAAATGCGTCAAGTGAGGATTGATCAGACTGCATCAAGTGAAGATTCTGATCAGACTGCGCAACTGCGCAGTCTAATCTGAATCTTCGCTGGGCGCACACATGCCCGAAAGTACGTTTTATGACGTTGCGGTACATTACATTTTGGATGTTAAGGGTGGATCTAGATGGTGTTCGAGGGGTTCAGTAGACCTCTCAATCTGCCTCAAAATTTCATCGTCATGAGAGAGTTCGGATAACTTTGTTCAATTCTGGCTTCTATAGTTGCTCTAAATATTCGTACAACTTACGCTGTACCTCATAGTTTTAAAGTTTCAACATGTCAATAATAGTGTCTAATCTGTGACTGTGTCTAAAATTGCTAGATCAATGGCAGTGTAGACGCGTTTTGCGGTGTCTGATCTTCAGTGTTTGCTCAGGCCTGTGTGCACGATTACTTAGGGTTATAAAGTAAGTTGATCAAATATAACCGCTTCAGAAATATTAAATGATACTCTGAATAATAATAATAATAATAATAATAATAATAATATTGATAAATTGATAATAAAAATAATGATAGTAATTTTAATTATGCACGGATGCCATTCACTGTGTGGCCCAGCAGCACGAGTATGCGAGGCCCATCTTTCGCCCATCTAGTTCGTTGCTACCAATAAAATCTATATAGCTTGCCCTTGGAAACAAAGAACACATAAAAGAACGGAAAACGATTTGATTGAATCTCTTTATACGACAACGATAGAGTTTGGCGGTCTGCGTATGTCGCTCTTACTCCACTGGCACCGGCGCGGAAATCCATCACGAAAACATACCTATATAATTTTGACCTCTTAAACCCCATTTTTTTTGCAGTAAAACTCAGGTTTACAAGGGTATACATTGTTTTCTTATTTCTGCTCTAAAACATAGATTGGGTACTCGTTAGAACGGCCTCGGCGAGGCGGTTCTTACGAGTACCCACAATCTATGTTTTGAGCAGAAATATAAAAAATATCAGTGTTTTTTTTTTTTTATCTGAAAATTTTCAGTTTTTGGAGGTAAAAATTTCTATATATATAATTAGGCGTGTTTTCGTAATGCGATTTTCCAAGATAACAGAATAGGTTCAATGATCAGAAGGAAAGTTAAAATAGAAATTGCACTATGATGAGGCACTGACAGACTTTGTACAGCCGGCAAACAATTTTAACACCAGCTACAGTGAAGTCAAATAGAGTCTAAAAAGACAGTCCTTGGAAACAAAGAACACACAAATGGAATTTCATTTTCAATTAGGTATTCATTCGAGCAGAACTGCAGTTCACAGAGCTGTATATGTCCTCTAATTTTTACCGCATTTACTAGCTTTTTTCGTTTGTGGACAGCGAGGCAAAGGTGTTGTGTATCTTACGTTACCTGGACGTCCAACTGATATTGGCTTACAGCTGGAAAAGGCCTGCCGTCCTTACAGCAGGTAAGGGTAGAGGGGGAAATGTTTTTATTTCTTCGATTCTTCACTTTCATTCATTTTCCTTTGTCCCCTGTCCCTCTCTTTTATCTCCTCTACTATATATTCTATCTCTCTTCTCCCTTTCTCCGGGAGACCCACAAGGGCTGACGTGTCGTTAAACCCCAACACAATCAAAGCTCTTTCGTTAAGATTTTTTTATATCAAGCAAACAGAGCACTTGCCTATCCAGTGTATACTTTAAACATTGGAAAAATAATTTACCCACAGAAAATAAATAAAAATAAACAACAACAAAAACAACAACAATACAAGAAACAAAAGAAAAGCAAGAAATAACAACAACAACAAAAGCAAAACAAGAAATAACAACTGCAACAACAAAAACAAAACAACAAACAACAACAGCAAAAATAAAAGAAAAACAAGGAACAACAACAACAAAAGCAAAACAAAGAACAATAACAACAACAATAAAAACAATAGAAGTTGCAACAACAGCAACAACAAAATCCAAAACAACAACAACAACAACAACAACAGCAACAGCAACAACAACAGCAGCAGCAGCAACAACAACAGCAGCAACAACAACAACAGCAACAACAACAACAACAACAGCAGCAACAACAGCAGCAACAACAACAACAACAACAATAATAATAACAAAAACAAAACAAGAAACAACAACAACTACAACAACAACAATAGCAAAACAAGAAACAACAAAAAACAATTATATAGAATAAAAATGAAAATAAAAAACAAAAACAAAAATAAGCATTCCCAAATACAAAGAGAAAAAATAACGACAAAATATTGTACCAGTGCACAAACAACTAATACGATTGGGTGACTAAGAATTTACTTCCTGTTGTATAAAATTCTCCCAAACCCAATCCCATTTTGACCCTTACAACATTACAGCGGATAAAATGCAGAAATTATCCATAACGTGAGAAAACGTAACTTCTAACGTCGGCAACCAACAAAAACTTAAAACAACCTACGCATCCGCACAGTCTGATCAGAGTATTCGTTAGCCGCATAAAAAAACTTCATCATGTAAGTTTACACGCCTATACAATTTTGACCCCCCTTAAACCACACTTTTATATAGTAAAAGTGGGGTTTACAGGTGTATATTTTTTTTCTTATTTTGCTAAAACATAGATTGTGGGTACTCGGTAGAACCGCCTCGGCGACCGCCTCGCCGAGGCGGTTCTATTGAGTGCCCACAATCTTTGTTTTGAGAAGAAATATGAAAAATATCAGATCGAATGCGCAGGCTGATCTGAATCTTCACTGGTCGCACATGCCAGAAAGTGCATTTTCTGACGTTGCGACTCAAATGTTGCTGCATTGTAACATGAGCTGTTTCACCTCATTAATCTATGATGTCATAACTGAAATTTACTTCCTGATGTATGCATCTACGCAAAATATTTTGTGATAAACTTTTCACCCCTGAGTTCCTAAAGGGACCCATCCCACCATTGTTTGAAACAGTGGTATAAGAAACAGTGCAGATCCAGAGCTACTTTGTTTGCAAATACGGTCTACAGGACTGAAAGAGTTAAACATTCAGGGGCCGAATACATTTGATTTTTATGGGGCGGGTGTGGGGGTGTTATAAAAATATGTGTCCCCCTGGACCCAAGCGATATTTCTCCAACATATTTACGTAATATATGTAAATGGGAGCTTTGGTCTAGTGGATGGGGGACATATTATTATAACATTTTTAATAAACGCATTCAATTTTGCATTTTAACAGGAAATGAGAAAGAGAATTCAAGTCAGATACAGACATGCCCGCAGACCGTATTCATTTAACCATAATTTCCAATCCATGTTGTAGTCTCGTCATCCTCATGCAAGAAATATTTCCTAAAGAGGAAGGTAATTGAATGTAATCCCCATCTGTAATCCCCATCGTTTTGAATATGGTATTAATTTAGGAGTTTTGGGAAAGGGTTCAACAGGACTGAATTATCTCCCGATAATGATAAGCCAGCAGCATAAATGTTTCCATCTGCTATGATTAAGACATCGGGATACCGGAATATGTAATAAAAAATGAATATCATAATTTCTGGAATCTGGTCTTCAACACCTGATTAGGGAAAGTCCTCGCCTTACTGCAATATATCCTTTTGCATCTGAACTAATTAAAAGTCTAATTCTCATATGTTAAAATCCCAAAACATTGGTGTTAAGGAAGAACTTTACCCTTAGAAAATATGAGAGAGAGAGAGAGAGAGAGAGAGAGAGAGAGAGAGAGAGAGAGAGAGAGAGCTTGTATTACAAATAATTTGTCGTTGCGCTTCGAAACTTATACCAAACACAAGAAAAAGGTTTTTTATGCAACATGCGGGCAAGGAACGCGCAGGTCAGAGGTTTCTGTACTAAAGCAGTGAAATGGGATTAACGAGACAAATACAGCTACAGGAAGTGATAAAAAACAACAACAACAACAACAACAACAAGAAAACGACGGAGACGATGACGACAACAACAACGACGACGACGACAACAAAACAAGACAACAACAACAAAAACGACAACGACAACGACGACGACAACAACAAACAAACACGTGCGGAAACGACTGGAGCCAGTCTAATTGACAAACAGAAAGGATAGGCTGATCTCGGCCCTTCTTATTTTGCATATTGGTCGGAGACTGAGAAAAGGGATTTGAGATTATATGCGAACAGCGAAGAGCATATTGCATAACATACGGCCGATTCTTTTTTTTTTTTTTTTTTTTTTTTGCACTGGGGATTACATCACGAAAACATACCTATATAATTTTGACCCCCTTAAGCCCCACTTCTATATAGTAAAACTGGGGTTTACAGGGGTATACATTATTTTTCTTATTTAAACATAGATTGTGGGTACTCGTTAGAACCGCCTCGGCGAGGCGGTTCTAACGAGTACCCACAATCTATGTTTTGAGCAGAAATATGAAAAATATTGGCGTTTTTATCTGAAAATTTTCAGTTTTTGGAGATGAAATGTTCTATATATTTGAATAGGCGTGTTTTCGTAATGAATATCTTTATAATCGATTAGTCACATCATCAATGTCTATAGCAATGTTTAGGCGAAATTAGCAGCCCTTAGATGAACGAAGATTTGCTTGTTTTTTCATCAAGAAGTCCAGAGAAGAGGAATAACCAGATAAATATTATTTTCTTATTCCTCCATTTTTCGTTATCAACATATTTTGATTGACAAACACCTTATCTTGAACAATGTTGGTCACAGAAAAATGAAAACTGGCAATCAAGTCGTCTATTTGGAACAAAATGTCAAGCGCCGCTGGAGTAGCCCGAACGGAATTATTTTTACGCACAGCCAGGAAAAATCTTGTATACTATGCCTGAAATTGCTCTCAAAGTAGGGGCTACTTTTAAAGGAAAGAATTTGCTCCCAGAGGAAGCATTTTTTTTCCTTTAAGAACATGTTATAAAGAGGAATAATATTTTTTTTTTTTTGTAAATGCTACTTTATTATAAATACTTTTCTTACGCAAGTTACGCAAATGCGCCTTTGAGCGCTGTTTTCTGAGGCGAACTGATACACTTTCAGTGGTGGAGTGTTTGTGTTTGTTTGGTGGGGGGTGGGGAGAGTAGGGGAGGTTAACTGCATCAAAATGACTTTACTTTCCTTCTAAAAAGAGTCTACTCTAAAAGGAATTAATGTACTTCTCTTGAGAGCAAATTCTTACCTTTCAGAGTAGATCCCTTTTCAGAAGGGGTTGGTGTGAAGGGCACAGGGAACCAATTGTGTCAGGGCTGCTGATTGGTGCAAAAAAGAGCAGGGAAGCCCAGGGTAGTTACTTTATATAAGGCGGTTTGTGATAGGTTAATAAAAAAGACAGAATGAAACTTATTATTCTAATTTGAAGAAAAAATAATATTTGCGTATATTTTCATGATTGTTTCGAAGAAAAAAATGTTTGTGAAAGATAAAGTTGTGAACTATCAAACTTGCAATGTTTGTTATTTGTCAATCGAGTGGTTGTTACATTCGGCCGCCAAAATTCACAGAAAGTGTTGGCGTCGGTGGCATTTTCTATTTTTTTTTAATTCTGCTGTGCTAAGCTTGGTCTTTAAATTAAAACAAAAGTTGAAAGCCCGGCCATACCGTGAAAAGAATTCTTAACTACCAGAATGAGTGGAATTAATATGGAATTCTAGCGGTAAAATAATTAATTTACTGCAGTAAAGTAAACAGGAAGTCAAAGCAATATAGTACTTGTAAACAAAAAAGTGGCCGAAACTCTATCAGGCGTACCCAGTCCGCTTAAAGGTTCCATATTACTCAAAATAGACATTTTATTAGTCAAGAAAGGTTTGATAAATTGATATACGGTATTAACACAATCATAAAATGTGGTACTTGACAGCCTGTAAAATTATGTGAGTCTCTCGTTCTTGAAATGAAATGTCGCCAACATAAATTCAGAGATACAATAAAAACTCATTTTACGTTTTAACCAGTTAAAAGTTGAGAGGGTAACTGAAATTTTACAGGCTTTCAGATGCCACATTTTATGATCATATTAAATATATCAATTTATTAAACCTGTTTTGGATAATATATATATATATATATATATATATATATATATATATATATATATATATATATATATATATATATATATATATATATATATATATATATAGAAATAGGTATCGTTGAAGGTGGGTATCAACTGAAATAAGGCTGTCATTTGGCACTATCGCCGATATCCAAAATCGGGCGATGTAATTCAGTCTCTTAACCCTTCTCATGCTGAATAAATCAAGATGCCACACCCACTTCTAATTTCCAGCCAATCAGATTACTTGATCTGGGTTTTTGATAGAAATTCAAATATTTAATGACAAACAGTGCAGATCCAGATCAGTTGGCTTCTTCAGAAGCCAACTGATCTGGATCTACACTGTTTGCTTAGACAGGGCATGTCGTGTTCAGCAAGAGAAGGGTTAATTTGTCTCCCATATAATCAAACCGGAATTGTAGTCCTTTAAGCGAAAACGGAACAAAAACCATTTTTCTCCCGATGCATGGGTGATCAGATTTTGCCGTTTTGGTGACGAACAGGCATGTAACATTGCAGTTCTTGGAGAGATTACACATCTATGGTTAAATACATCACCGTTTCAGTAAAGGTTTACATGATGCTGTGTAGTTCAAAAGATAATAAATCGCATTCTTTTGTTATTGCACAGAAACCAGGCATTTTTTATTTACGGCTGGTACGTAAGGAGAGCGGTAGCGAGTAAAGGGATATGTGGTGATTGAGAAGACCATGGTTTTTCAACTAGAAAGAAAGAAAAATGGTAAACATACACTGTGATTGAACAATAGGCTTCAGGAACACATTTAGCGTAACTGGATCAGAAATCATACGTAAAACGCGACCGGTAGAATGAAGAAATGTACGATATTGAAACACCATTACGAGAACAAGCCTTTTCAAATATACTGAAAATTTTACCACCAAGAAAATGAAAGTTTTTAGATGAAAAATCTTAATTGTTTTTTCATATTTCTGCTCAAAACATAGATTGTGGGTACTCGTTAAGGCGGTTCTAACGAGTACCCACAATCTATGTTTTGAGAAGAAATAAGAAAAATAATGCATACCCCTGTTAACCCTAGTTTTACTATATAAAAGTGGGGTTTAAGGGGGTCAAAATTATATAGGCACGTTTTCGTGATGCCATATTCTTCTCAATCACCACATATCTCTTTACTCGCCACCGCTCGCCTAACGTACCAGCCGTTAATAAAATGCCTAGTTTCTCCGCAATGGCAGAAAAATGTGATACATTTTCTTTTGAACTACACAGTAACATGTTATTAAACCTTTACTGAAACGGTGCTGTTTGTAAAACTCCAGTTCTTGGAGAGATTACAAATCCCGGGTTAACCCGGGATTTGTAATCTCTCCAAGAACTGGAGTTTTACAAACGGCAAAATCTAACCACCTTTGCTTCGGGAGAAAAAAAAATATGATTTTTTCCGTATTCACTTAGCGGACTACAATTCCGGTCTGATTATATGGGAGACTAAATAGGAGGTTGAACTACATCGCCCGATTTTGGATATCGGCGATCGTGCCAAATATCAGCCTTATTTCAACTGACACCCACCTTCAACGCTACCTAAACTGACTCTCTGCAACCACCTCCGGAAGATCTCCTTACAATTTTCTTTCCACAACACGGTGTTGCGCGTGTGGAGATAATAAGCCGTTAATATGGAGCTTTTAAGTTGTCGACTGCCGGTATTTAAATTCAGCATGACTGTCATGTTAAGAGGTTTTGACTTTGATATCAGGATCTTAATCTTCTCAACAGGAAGCTAAAATTGGTCCGTGTCAAGCGAAATAGTGTCTTCGAACATGCGCAAAATGTGCAGATTTAGATCATCCTGCACATGCGCAGAGTATCATCTGGGCTCTCCAGTCATACATTCTATAGTATCCAATATTCTGATAGCGGACTGTGAAGGCCCTGATTAACCTGCGCATCCGAAGTCACATTTTCGCGTGGTGGGGCTCAAATTATGATATGCATATGTTATGACAGCGATTAAATCAGTTCATAGATACATTTAAGCATATACTTTTATTAATACATGTATAAAATTTCATCCATTGTACGATTTTATAATTTTAGACACCTTGAAGTCAATCTTCCTGTTTAGTCAACATAATTTAACCCTTAAATCCCCAACCGCAACTACAGCAGACGACATTTTGAAATATATTTTTTTCTAATTTTCAAAGAAAATAAGTTTTGACATTTCATGTGAATCGTCTGCCAAGCAGACGATTCACATGAAATGTCAAGACTTAATTTCTCTGAACAATAAAATAAAAATAGAATGCCGTCTGCTACAAAGTTTGTCAATTCGTCCATTTGCCAAACCTGTGTTTGAGTTTATAAGATCTTTTGACATCTTTCGCTAGCAATATCGTAGACTAGCCTATTTCAGTAATTTTTATTTACCACCAGAAGGGTTCAGTGATGTCATCACTCTCAAGTGTAAACAAAGTTCTGTTACTTGGGTCATGAATATTGAAAATTTAACTTCACAGAAACTAATAGTTGTTATATTTTCTTATCCTATTGGATTTTAACTGATTTTCTTAATGTATTTCTCAATTCAACTTAGTGTGTGCCACAAAATAGCCATAATTTATTATTTGATTTTTTTTTTGCCTGTGACTACATATTTTGTCTTCTGCTATACGATATCACATGGTCAATATGGCTTCGGTTTGATTTATTATCTATAGAATGTCCCTTAAATCTGGTATCTGTCTTAGCTTTTGACACTGTACTTTTATGCTTTGAAAAATATGTTAATGTGAACATATTTGCCTTCCTATCACTCTACAGTCGAACTTCAATGGCTAGAACATCTTTGGGACCATGGAAATTTGTTCGAGACATGGGTAGTTCGAGCCAGTGAGGGTTAATCATAGCGCAAGGTCAGAAGGCATCTAGGAATAAAATAGGAATGTCTTTTCCATCTTCTATATAATAATGGTATGTTGAGTTTAATTAGAATCGCCTCGATGAGGCGATTCTAATGAGTACATACAATATACATTTACATGATAAATAAGAAAATTTCCATTAAAATCCCAAAATATTTGTTTTCTTAAGCTATCGGAAGAATTTCCGAGGGACTCAAAAACGAGTTCGAATCATCCACAGTAAACGAGCCATCCGTGTTCGAGCCATCGAGGTTTTACTGTATTTAAGATTTACACATCTGAAATTAAAACATTTCTGGTTTCTTGTTTGTTAATTTAGTTTATTAATGCTTTTATTTTATTTCAATTATTGTTTTTAAATTACTTTATTATAAGTTTATCTTGCCCACCCCTAAACAGTAATTCGGAACCTTCGAATTCTTAGGGGCTATTTTGTAAACGACTTGTGTCATCAAAGTTGGTCACCTTTTCATTTTGTTGATAGTCAGAGGTTTCAAGTTGAGGCATTTATTGCTTGGATATGATTTTTATTACTAACTTTTGCACACAAAATATATAAATGGATAAAAAAACCCAGTGGTCATCTATTTTGGCAAAACTGTTTACTGTATTGCAAAATACATAGGTCAACATTATGGCTGCCTCCATCGTGGTACAGATGCGTTTTGGAAACATACAGTCGAGATTCAATGCCTCGAACATCTTTGGGACCGTGGAAATTTGTTCGAGACATAGGTAGTTCGAGCCACTGAGGGTTAATCATAGCGCAAGGTCAGAAGGCAAATGAAAATAATCTAGGAATGTCTTTTACATCTTCTATAAAATAATGGTATGTTGAGTGTACTCATTAGAATCACCTCGATGAGGCGATTCTAATGAGTACACACAGCATACATTTCCATGATAAAATAAGAAAATTTCCATTAAAATCCCAAAATATTTGTTTTCATAAGCTATCGGAAGAATTTCCTAGGGACTCAAAAACGAATTCGAATCATCCACAGTAAGTGAGCCATCCGTGTTCGAGCCATCGAGGTTATACTGTAACTGTAAAAATGTGAAGAAAATAATTTAACCTAAAATCAGCTAGCATCGGACCGTCATCGGCCCGTCAGCTATCCTGACGGGCCGATGACGGCCCGATATAGATTTACGTAGAATGCTGACTGGGTAGATGCATTTTCAGACGATATTTGAAGCTTTAATTTTCAGGCTAAAGGTAACCGAAATAGGTTAGTCTACGATAGAACCTTGCAGAAACGGGTTACTCTGCTACCTTTTCTCTCAGAGCAAACTGTTTTTTTTTTTTGTTTTTTTTTTTTTTCAAAATTAACCTCTTATATATAACAATATTGGAAATGATCTCCATGTCAGACTTCTTTCCCTTTTGAGTGGTTCCATTACCCGAAATAGGCTGCCTAGTTGAGAGTGATGGGCCTGCTCTCTCTCTATCTCTCTCTCTCTCGCTCTCTCTCTCTCCGCTTTTCTGCTTGTACAATGATTATGCGTAGTTTTCCTTGAACGAATCTCAGTCGTGTGCACTTAAATGTACAAAAAATAACGCTTAGCATTCTGGATAGCAATGTCAGCAGACGACACATGTTTTTCTTATCTTTTTTAGAAAATAGGTTTTGACATTTCGTGAACTGCCGAATTAGCCCTGTGAGTGCTTAAGGGGGTTATTGAAGTGGTAAATCATTAAGTTTCTCGGGGTTTTGGACAGTAGTACTTCCTTGTCAAGTAATCCAAGAAGTGTTTCTGACTTAGAGAGAAACTTGAGATACTTTTGAATGGCTTTGTCATGGTGTGGTCTCTGGTCAAATAACTCAGGGCATTATGGAGTATATCAGGAAACAATTACAGCAGATCCGGACACTAGACAGCTCAACTTGTTCCTTGTATAAAGCTTAAGTGCTGTCTGGGCATCATATAACTAATAAGCCACCACAATAAAAAGGACCATATTGTTTTCCGGTTTGTAGGTCTTCAAATGCACACGAGCAGTCTCTATGTGGGCTACAGACCTGTGTTTTTACCTGAAGCTTCTTCAAAGTCTACGTTCTACATGTATGCGACCAGCAAAGACTCTGGCGAGACTGCGCTTATGCGCAGTCTCGCCAGAGCCTTAGCTGGTCGCCTGTTTGATATGTACATTTTTTATGTGCAAGCTCAAATTACTTACATTTTATTATCTTTCCTGAAAATATGGTTTGACACTTCATACAAATTGTCCATATTGCATGAAATGTCCAATCCTATTTTCTGGAAAAAAAAAAAAAAAAATGTTTCAAGGGGGCTGGCTGCACCACAAGATTTTCGCCATTTTTGCAAGGGAGACTTCCCGCTGCTTTACTCAACAATAAGTCCCTTATGAAAAGGTATCTTCTCTAAAAGGAAGTAATTTGACCCCCTTAAAATTTTCTACTTGCATGAAACGTTAAACCATTTTTTTTTTTCTGAAAAGAAAACTTTTGTGACGTTTTGTTGCTTTATATATATATATATATATATATATATATATATATATATATATATATATATATATATATATATATATATATATATATATATATATATATTTTTTTTTTTTTTTTTTTTTTTTTTTTTTTTTTTGCTAAATAAGTCGTTTCTGAGAAGGGACCTACTGCAAAAAGAAATAAAGTCTGTTCAATTGTCTATAGAAACGCACAGGCTCCGTGACAAACGCCCGCGGATTCGTAATTTGGACGCACAGGTTTCAAAGAAAATATTCGTAAATAATAAAATTTGCGTTGTCTTTTACAAATTGTTCAATGGGTTGTGGCCTTACATGTACGAAAACCTGTATGCCTTCCCCTTACCACCTGTGGTAAAATAAAATAGACTCCAACGACATTTTCGATCTGTATTTGGGTTCTCTTGAAGTCCAAATGTTTTCAGTTTTTATTCTAAAATAATATCGCCAGCCAATCGGTAGTGAGAAAGCTTCCAGTTTTAGACTCTTGTACAGATGTTTTCGCTGGAATTTTTAGTACAGCATACATGGCTTCGTATTTCTAAGATTAAATATTGTACAACAATAACAAGGTCATCGAAACTTCCGCTCCGGAAAATTTCTACTTATAGGGGCCGTGACACAATTTGTATACACGCAATGCGACTAATGACTTACTAGACAGTGCACTAGCACAATGCATGCATTTAACAAGGAAAACTTAAATACGTATTTGATGCGCAAAGCACGAAACGGTCCCATACAATTAGCAGATAACGCAGGCCCAGATCAGCCTGCGCAAATGATCAGCCTGCGCATTTGCGCAGGCTGATCTGGGCCTTTGTTGACAGCTAACAGAATCCAGGGATACTGCAGTTCATATCGACAAACAGAGAATGCGCAGATCAGACTGGACCTACGCTGTTCATATACGACATAAGAGCCCTTTTCCCATGTTGTATATAATATGAAATTAAGGGTCTATATATAAATTGAGATTCTATAGCCTGGGTATCTCATTTTAGCACATATGAAAAGGGGACCGTATGGTAAAAAGTCCTTAAACACCTGTAAAACAAATGCAAATTTGATCGATTATGACACTTTTCCTGTCCGTGCGTTCTAAATACCAGTCCACGGGCGTTTAATGCGAAGCCTGAGCGTTTCCATTACGAAAACACGCCTATTCAAATATACTGAAAATTTCACCAGCAAAAAATGAAAATTTTCAGATAAAAAATTCTAATATTTTTTCATATTTCTGCTCAAAACATAGATTGTGGGTACTCGTTAGAACCGCCTCGGCGAGGCGGTTCTAACGAGTACCCACAATCTATGTTTTTGAGCAACATAAGAAAAATAATGTATACCCCTGTAAACTCCAGTTTTACTATATAAAAGTGGGGTTTAAGGGGGTCAAAATTATATAGGCGTGTTTTCGTGATGTATGGACTGGTGCATTTAACCCATTTATCTCGAGTGCGCTCCTTTACCTCAGCTGTTTGAACAGGTCCAGTTCTGTAAAATGGGTGTTTGGTTGATTTATAATGCTATCATTTATTATAGATTATTTTTTTCATTTAATGTAAACAGAGTAGACGCTGCGTTCTGCAGCGTCTGATCTGGGTCTATAATGTTTGCCAATGTGCCTTTTTATGGGACGCTAAGCACACTTTGGTTTAAACAGCTGAAAGTAAAAGTTGCTGGCAATAATGGGCGTCAAGTCATCGTAACAATGGATTATGGTCAATAAAATATTAGACATTCTTGGTGATAAATATATGTGAAGTTCCTTATAAAAGAAGCTGAATTTTTTAAGTGCATAAAAGTTACAAGTAAATATTTGTTTCCTTTAGATTACATGTACCGTACTTATCCCTTTCAACACTGCAGACCAATGCAGATGCATATACAAACAGTGTAGATCTAGATGAGACGGTTTTTAATGAACCGTCTCATCCGGATCTACACTATTTGCCATTCTGTTACTCAGTTTAGATTGAAACTCCTATTTTCAACAGTGGACCAGTCCAAATTCAAAGATGGAAGAGTCCACTTTAGTCCACTTCAGAAACTCAGGGATGATTTGTGACAGATTCGTGATTCACCAAACTGCTGAATGTTATGGAAATAAGTCGTCTTTTTCCTTCCTTACAGTTTAAGGGAATAGATTTAGTAGCGGAAGCAAATCTGTCTCGCTAAAGGAAGAGGATTTATTCTAAAAGTAAAGAATGGGAGGAACTTCTTCCTTGTACAGTACTCCTCTATTTAGACTGCCTCCAGTCTCCAGTGACTAATTTTTTCCCTATAATCCTGTTAGCTAGTCCACTAAAATAAAACCAAAATAATATCATAACTATAGAGGCTGGTCACTAGTGACCGGCCTGGTGGCCAGCCTTTATAGTCTTGATATTACTTTGGTTTTATTTCAGTGGATTATCAAACAGGATTATAAGGAAAAAAATAGTCACTGGAGACTGGAGCCAGTCTATCTTCTTTTCAGAAGGGATTCATCAGTGCCCCGGGAAGCGAATATAGGCACACAAGTTGTCTACTAGAAAATCTACTAAGTTTATTCAGTCCATTCTCTGGGCTAAGCCAGCTGACAACCATCGCGAAAACATGCCTGTATAATCTTAACCCCCTAAAACCCCTTTTTAATATAGTAAAACTGGGATTTGCAGGGTAACTATTATTGTTCTTATTTTTGCTCAAAAAATAGATTGTGGGTACTCGTTAGAATCGGCTCGCGATGATGGTTCTAAGGAGTACCCACAATCTATGTTTTGAGCAGAAATTTGAAAAAAAAAAAAAAAAAAAAAAAAAATATCTGAAAATTTTCAATTTTTGGAGGTGATTTTTTTCTATATATTTGAATAGGCGTGTTTTCGTAATGCACACTGATTATATTCTTTTCTCATTTTTCATGGGAACAGATTCTGACATTTAATAATAAAAATGCATTACGAAAACACGCCTATTCAAATATATAGAAAATTCTTCCTCCAAAATCTTAAAATTTTCAGATAAAAATCTTTGATACTTTTCATATTTCTGCTCAAAACATAGATCGTTTGCACTCGTTAGCACCGCTCGCCGAGGCGGTTCTAACGAGTACCCACAATCTATGGTTTTGAGCCAAAAAAAAAAAAAAAAAAAATAAAAAAAAAAAAATAAAAAAAAAATATATATACTTCGGTAAATCGGTAAACCCCAGTTTTACTATATAAAAGTGGGGTTTAAGGGGGTCAAAATTATATAGGCATGTTTTCGTGATGGAGACAATTTGCATGAAATATCAAAGTCTGTTTTCTGGGAAATATTTAGGAAAATATTTCAATATGCTGTCTGCTGAAAATCTTACACAGAGTGCTAAGCGTTAAGGGAATATATAAATAGTAGCAAAAGCACATCTGTCTATTATGAAAAAGGGAAAAGGTTTTCTCTAAAAGTAAAAAAAAAAAAAAAATAAAGACGGGAACAAATTCTTGCATTTTAGAATAGTCCTCAATTAGAATAGTCCAGAAGGAGTTCACCAATGGCCAGGGAAGCAAACATAAATTCACACAGGTTGTCCAAATAAATCTACCAAAGTGCATACACTCCCCTTTACATAGGTCACTATGTTACTTTGATTCATCTTGATATTCGGATATCTAACTTATGTAGAGTACTTAGGTTTTTTATTGACCAAATTGGTTTGATATCAATTAAGGTGCAATGAACCCTTGTTTCAACGACAGTATTTTTCCCAAAGATGTTGCCATCAAAATGATTTTGCTGTTGTGAAAAGTCCTTATTGAGTAGAATGATATGTAAGAAAAGCTTTGTTTTATTCTTCTTTTCTCATAAAACATATGTTTTGGTTATTTGTAAGAGTCGCTTTACTAACAAATACCCAAACATATATTTCATAAAATATTATTTCTAATTAACTATTGCCTCTTGAGCGAAGGTTTCGTGCCAGTGAAATCGTAATTATAACGAATTTTGTCGTTGTATCGAGTGTCGGTGGTATGAATTTAACCCTTGTCCGGCTGAACCCGGATATACCCTGCCTTTGCAAAGAGTGTAGATCCAAATAAGTTGTTTCTGAAGAAGAAGCCAACTGATGTGGATCTGCACTGTTTGTCATTTGTCTAGTCGCAAACAGTGTAGATCCAGATCAGTTGGCTTCTGAAGAAGACGCCAACTGAACTGGATCTACACTGTTTGTCAATCGGCATGTGACATTATATCAATAGTCTGGATTAAGTCATCTAATTCGCTGACAAGTAGAAATGGGCGTGGCATGTTAATTTATTCAGCATTACAATGGCTAATAGGTGCTCCCTATATTTGTGCGTCCAAATTAGCATCATTTACTTCATAGGGAGAGAAGCCAAAAACAATCACAAACAAAATGTCTTTTTTAAATGACCAAAATCTAATTTAACCATATCAAAATATCATCACGAAAACATGCCTATATAATTTCAACCCCCTTAAACCCCACTTTTATGTAATAAAACTGGGGTTTACAGGGGTATACATTACTTTTCATATTTCTGCTCAAAACATAGATTGTGGGTACTCGTTAGAACCGCCTCGTCGAGGCGGTTCTAACGAGTACCCACAATCTAAGTTTTGAGCTGAAATAGGAAAACTATCAGAATTTTTTATCTGAAAATTTTCATTTTTGGGTGGTACAATTTTCAGTATATTTGAATAGGCATGTTTTCGTAATGTATTTTACGCATCTCCTTCAATCTCCAAAACAATGATGGCCTTTCGACCTTTGTGCCAGAATGACAATGTTAAAAGTTAAAATGATTTGTGAAACTACAGACATCCTACAAATCTGCTGTTTGATACACAACCATAACAATATGACATTAAGGCATTGCCTTTTAGCGACACCTCATTCTGAACAAATCGGAGAACCTACGGATCAATATTGTTGTTCTGAATCCCTTTTGGAAATGCCGCATAAATTATTTATTATACAAGTAAACTATGAAAATCATTTTGATTTATCGTTTCTTCTATGACATTGACTGTACAGTAGTCAGTAAAGACCAGACTGTACCTGATAAGCCCCGATTAAGAATTGGTATAATGACAATCAATGCAGGATTAATAAGAACACGAACTATAGGGTCCATGGAAAGAGAATAAGTGAATAATTAAAATGATGGGGAAATGATTATATTCATTCTACAGGCTAATCTTGTACTTACTGTCCTTTCGACATCTCTCGGAAAGACGGTTTTTGCTTGGCGTTTTATCTTAAATGAAAATATTTTGTTCTGATTGACTATATCTTATCAGAAACCATTTGTCTTTTCTGTTTCTGTGTTTTGTTCTCAAATACGTACCCTAAAATTAAATTTATCGCCAAAAGTTGGTCTGACCTATGTAATTTCTATAGTAAAGTGATTTTTTGAAATTTTTGTCTCCGTAAATATTTTTTACTTTTCTTTGCTGAATTTGAATTATTGATGTTTCACAACAATATTGTGAAAATTTCAGAAAAAATGAACAAGCAGAACTTGTTGAAAAACTGCTTCCAATTTATCTACCCTACAAATTTCTGCATAATTTTCATTCATTTTTACTATGGGAAAAAGGGAAAATATTGGATTTTTTAAAAACCACTGACTAGAATAAAACTTTTTGCACATAGGCAGTTACGACAAATGGTTTTGCATTAAATCATGACTTTAAAATGCATTTAAAAGTTTGCAAATTTACTTCTTCTGTTTAAAGCGCCGAGCAAAAAACGACTTTCTGAAAAATGTCGAAAGGACAGTAGTTTTCCTTTTCCATTAGACAGTCTGTGAAAAGAAAATTATTTGTTGCAGGGGCGACATAGCCGTCTAAGACACAACATGCTAAGTTTTAAGGGAGCAGATCTTTGTTCTTTAAGAGTTCAGGCTTTAATTCGAGTCTCATATGAGACCTAAATAAATAGACTATAAAATGAATCACCAACTTGGCACTTTTCCTAGCCGTGAGAAATATTTGACACCACCGCTGTTTCTGAACTTGGGATTATACCGTATTCGGCCTAATTACCGCACATGCTCCTATAAGCGCACAGTCAAGTAATTTAGGAGTCTTCACACTACAACCAGTGCACTTTTATCTACTTCTTTATAAAAACATACGTTGTGGGTACTCATTTGAATTGCCTCGACAAGTCGAGGCAATTCAAACGAGTACCCACAACGTATGTTTTTTATAAAGAAATTCAGCAAATAATATCGCTTAAAAAGCATCATTAAATGTCCTCTGCTGATCTTTCTTAAAAGTGTGCCCTTATAAGGTGGATATTTTTACTGCGTTTTTCTAATAATTTTGAAAAACCTAAGCGCACAGTGCGGTAATTAGGTCGAATACGGTATGTCTCTTCATACAGCATACATCCTTAACTGAGTGTAACGTTCAGCAGCTCATATATCCTAATGATAAAATGTTTACTTCCTTATTCGCTGTTTTACCAACATGCACATCTACATTGTACGATACTCTGTCACTCTAGACAATTATGTATAGGGTGACCAAGAAAAGAATAGAATTAGTGAGGTGACTGATAGTTTGAAGAAAAATAGATATATACTAAGAGTGCTGAAATACTATTTCAAAGAATAACTTACAGTAAGAACTACGTAAACCAAGCAATACTAATAAGTGCGTCCAACGGGAACTGCGAAGCAGTTCCTCGAGCCGCGGAGCGGTTCGGCATGCAGACGTTCTACTATAGACTAACTACAGTGTATGTGACCAGTGATGTGTGTGACCAAAAACATGATGGTCCAACAAACGCTTGGGTGGTTCGGTGCTTATCCTGAAAAACAATAAGTGTTCCTTGATTTGGCAGAGACTATTGACAAGGCGGCCGTGCCGATAACAGCAGCAAAACAGCCAATAACGCCAAGTATACCAATTGCTAGGGGTTGTATCACGAGACTTATGACGTAAGCCTATAAAATTTGTGATTGCGGCCATTTTGAATTTTGTCTCCACTTCGAAGTTTATTTCTATCCATTCTCCGTCTATTTACAAGCTATGCATGATTCCTTTTGTGCATAACGTACAATTTGATGTAGATTTTTAGATAACAGATAGCATTTACGTTCTTTTCACGTGATAATCTGAAGAAAACTTCGACACAATAATGTGTTTGTTCGACCGGTTTGTAAATTGTTGTTATTTTGATATATGTTTTTTTACTCTTTTTCATAATGTATAGACTAGCAAAAAGAAAAAGAAAAGAAACAAAGACAAAAACTTACAAACGGTAAAAAATCTTTAGGAAAAAAAACTGAAGCAGTAAAATGGAGTTCAGATGAGCGAACGATAGTGTATTGTCGTTGTACCTGTCACCGGCATATACTAGTTTTCGATATTCGGAAAGCATGCCCCCGCCCCCACCCCCAGCCTATCGGGGCCCGCGAAATTGATGGGCTGCCTAAAGCCTCTATGGCAGAGTTGCTAATAACTAAGCAGGATCCGAATTCATGTGATCGGGTCGGGTAAAAGTTCCACAAATTTGGAGGCAATGTCTCTAACCTACTGAAATATTGTTGACTTGGACGTTATATCGCATTGCATGCAGTGGATTCAGAAGTCAAGTGTGGTCGGAAATCAAATTCAGTAAGATCTGGCCAACCCACCTATGAATCATGTGATGATAATTTGGACGCACGGATACATGTATAGGTAGCACCTATTAAATTCATATTATATAGAAAAGTTGATAGTTTCCCAATTGCTTTTTCACCGCTCTGACTAGACCAATCCGCCTTCCCTGAGGGTAAAAGAGCATCTGGCCCGACGATATAGCTCTAGCCCTCCACACAGCTACTGAAGCAATTGGCTCCTACTTCTATTTTAGACTGTGATCTTAGATAGCTCCTGCTTGAAGTGTTCCAAGTCAAGAGCCTCAGGAATCAATGCTGGTAAAGTGTTCCAGTGCAGGATGGTTCTTGGGAAAAAGCTGTATTTGAAACTTCGATAGAGGTGGAACACTGTTGCTACTTGAGAGAATGAGCTGATCTTGTCCTTCCTGATGCTGGAATCAAGAATGCAGCTTTGTCAATGGCGACTAACCTGTTTGAGCCAGCGCATGACAAAACCAACAAAATGGCATGTGCACACAGCGAAGACTCAGATCAGCCCAGTCTGATCAGAGTCTGCTGTCCGCATGAAAAACCCTTGGGTCCTTAGCTACCCACTGTGCGCACAGCAGAGACTGATCAGACTGGGTGGATGTTCAGGCTGATCTGAGTGTTCACTTGCGCACATTCCGCTGGCTAATTTAAATCATTGTAGAATATGTAAGTTGTAGTTTCAGTCGTCTACAGTCGAGTGTTTCCAGGTTGAGGTAGATGATCAAGGATAGATATAAGAGAGCTGGTGTTTCTGTATCGTCTCTTTATGAATCTTGCTGCTAGATATTGCACCATTTCGACTCTCTGGATCTGTTTTTTTTTCTGTAAGGGTTTTATATTGTGCAACAGTATTCCAGGGCCCCGTTGTTCAAAGCTAACGACGTCGTTAGTTAACGATTCGTTAAAATTTACATCGAGTGATACGCAAATAAGCTGAAATTTTTTGCTGAAAAAATGTGAGTAGCTTTTGCAGTGCAAAAGCTACTCACATTTTTTCAGCAAAAAATATCAGAATATTGTATATTGAATCCGCTAAAACAGTTAACGAAATGACCCTTAACGAGCTCGTTAAGCTAACGACGCTTTGAACATTTGGAGCGAAGCATGGCAATGTAGGCATTGTTTGTTGTCTGGTCACTCTGAGGTTGTGTCGTAGAAAAACATATACACTGTCGGACGTCTTGATTATTCTATCCACGTGTGTCTTCCAATCGAGCTTGGAGCTATTTAGTTCCCTGTACACAAGGCAGTCATCTGCGAAGAGGCAGACTTTGGACTTGATGGCCTGTGGCAGGTTGTTGATAAAGATTAGAAACAGCAGCGGACCGTGGACAGTGCCTGGAGGGACTCCGCTTATCATTGGTGCACTGTAGGAGTTCTCATCATCAACTAATATTATAACATTAGTCGTGACAACAGACAAGGATGTAACTTTAGAGAGATTTCATATTATTACTTTGTTTGGACCACTTCTTTGTCCGTTTTCAATATGTATTTACCAGTTAGTTTCAGTGCAGTTTCATCTTCAGTATACGAGAATTAAAATTATGCACTGAATTGAAAAAAAAAAAAAAAAAAAAAAAAAAAAAAAAAAATGTGTAATACATAAATAATTGATCTCCAAGAAAAATAAAATTTCCCTGTCTTTTCCATGACTAATGACTAATGATCACCCCGCATAATAACGCTGCGCCCCAAATGAAAGAGCAGCTATTACCAGTTTTTAAGTCTTTGGTAGGTCTCAGCCGGGGATCGAACGCACAAACTCCCGGTAACAAAGTGGACGATCAACTCAGACACTGTGCCGGGTTTTGTAGCGACAAGCGTATAACTCGGGACATTGTGTTTTACAAACATATTTCTAATTTAAACCAAATATTACATCCTGGCCCATGGTTTACTTTATAAATGAGTGAGCAGCTGATGACAAATAAGGGTATTTCCTCAAATACTGCAGTTCTAGGTAATACATTTGTTGTCACATAACTGACGTATTATTACTTCTTCTTGAAAATGTATTTGTGGGCATTCATTAACAATACTGTCACGTCCCTGTTTTATCTTGAATATATTTTACATGTACATAGTATAAAAAGAAGTTTGTATCGATTTTTATTAACCAGGTTAGATTAATGCATTTGTAACTGGAGCGCTGATTATGATGACAGTTTTACTTTTTAAGCAAGTAGGTACACTTCAGCTTTCAAGTTACGGTGTTACGGTAATCACGAGACAGTTATGCTGAGGGTGTATTTGATTATTCACGTCTATATACTTGAGCGGTTACCAGAACACTATATATTCCGAGTGAACCTAGGTTTGGTGATCAATATCTTCACTGTTCTGGGATTGATTTTCGTCTCAAGGCTATCTTTTGAAAGGGGAGACAATTTTCTGTCGTAATTTTGCAGTTTTGTAGCGTTCCGAGAGAAAAATGTTTTTTACTTCATAGTTTTAGCAGTTGCTGTGTGAAACTTTGCACCGTTCGGACAATCGAACAGGTTATTTTAAATCTTGACTATCACGGTATTCTTGTGAATATTATTTTTAGGATCTGATTTTGCTATATAATAATCAATTGCAACGGACTTGTCGCATTTATAACATTTGGCGTACACACTCTGTATATCTAGTGGAAATTAATAAGGAAATATCTTGTCATGTTTGATATCGAGAGTTCTAGGACATGATACTTATTTTCAGGTCCCGTATCCGTATCCGTATCCGTTTATGTATCTGTTTCACCACTGTTATCGTCACTATGATTGACCATCAAATGTTTTCCGGCAAGTTTTGTTCAAAGTTCTATAGGAACAAGTGTTAGTGATAACCGGAAATATCACGAAGGATACATCCGTGGACAGTTACGTAATTACTTCAAATTTGTATTATATTTAATTATGGAAATATAATTAAATAGTTTTTTCAGATTATGAAGTTTAACAGTACCTGTGGATTATGGAAGCTTCGGAACATAGAAATTGGAACATGGAAATTTGAACTTTTAATTATAGTTTGTTTTTTTTTTTAACTTTTTAAATACTTGCTTGTTTTGATTTTACAAAGTGTTGTGTTTATCCTCTGATTGCTTGTGATTGCGTCTAGTCCATCGTCACCGTGCCCAACGCTCGTCCGATCACGTGACAAATACCCTGCCAAGAACCTTCTAATAAGTACCAAAATAATTATTTGTGTAGAAATACGAGGGTGAGTGTGAGTAAATAAGTAACCAGCTTAACTTATTTCCGGTTGAGATCCACCTCTTCTTTTTCAATGTAATTGCCCTCTAATGTGATGCACTTAGGGTTCGATCCCCACTAACAGCAAGTGTTGTTTCCTTGAGCAAGAGACTTATTCTACATTGCTTAGTACTGGTTTCTGCCCAGGAAAAAAGTGGCCACATGGAAGATTAAAACTAGATTACTAAATGTGTTACCCTCTATAAATAAAGTCGATTATTTTTATTATTATTATTATTATTATTATTATTATGTAGCCAGGTATTCAAAGCGTTTTCAGGCGGACAGCGAAGGTTGATCTAAGTCTTCTTGTGCTGCGCCTTTGCTCATTTTATACTTTCTTGTCCTGCTTAACACAAAATAGGATAATCTTACTTCTTCTATAAGTAACCGACAAGAAATGCAAAAAGTGCGGTTGTCGAATTCTCTCACAAAGATTAAGAAATTACTTCTATACTTAACACTCTTTTCAACAGATCAGTGAACTGCATAGCAGGGAAAAAGATATGAAAGGGCTCCACAAGTGTTTTGTGATTTTTGCTTCCCCCCCCCCCCCCGCCCGTACATCACTTTAGTGATACCCGCATCGTGAGAAAACGTACCTTCTGACGCATGCGCCCAACGAAGACTCAAATCAGCCTTCGCATTCGCGTAGTCCGATCCGATGACCGCATGAAAGAAAGAAAATAAAAGCACCGCAAGCATATAATACCCCCCCATAGCAATTATTTGTTTATGTATTAAAGTTATCGTTGCGAAAATGTCTGGAAAGAAAATGACGGAGGGACAGATATAACAACCTAAACCAGATCTTGATAATATCAATGCATATAGCAAGTTTCGTTAAAAGGCCTTGTTATTTACTCAAGTTATCATCCAGAAATGAAAATATGGGCGTGTCTCGGGCAGATGACTCCGTGAAAAATTGTCGAAATTTGTCCATTAGACATTCCGAACCAGATCTCCTTATTATCAATACATATAGCAAGTTTGGTGAAAATCCCTTGTTATTTACTCAAGTTATAGTCCGGAAACGAAAATATGGGCGTTTCTCGGGCAGATAACTCCGTAAAAATTTGACGAAATTTGCCCATTAGCAATCCAAAACCAGATATCCACAATATCAATGCACATACCAAGTTTGGTGAAAATCCATTGATGTTTACTCAAGTTATCATCCGGAAACGGAAAACGGACGGATGGACGGACGTGCGACGGATGGACAGATAGACGGACACAAGGACGACCAACGTGAAACCATAATACCCCGCCACTATTGTGTAGCGGGGTATAAAAAAGAACATCGAAATGCGCCCAGTGAAGATTCTGATCAGACTGCCCAAATGCACAGGCTGATCTGAATCTTCACTGGGTGCACATGTCAATAGGTATATTTTCTGACGTTGAGTCTCATGGTAAGCACAAAAACGGCAATTTTAAACGAAAACATAAAACTGTTTTATCTCTTTTTGATTTAAATCTCTTAAGTTCTGGACGTCATCAAATGCTTTCTAAACTAACTTCACTGTCTGTTTCTTCATTACGTAAGTTAGATGATGAGGCGAATAAATTTTATGATGGAAAACATAATTTGTATGAAGCAGCTCTCCTTACTAGATGTTATACTCAACATGCTCTTCGTCCTTACATTGATTCTGAAATTAACCACATTAGACACTTCATCAAAATTTCATTCATTAATAAAGGTATTGAATTCATAGATTTACCTAGCATATTTCGAGATAATAATGTGATATCAGCTATACCTTTATATTTCGAAAACACGGAATCTCCTAATATTTGTTATAAATATAACAAACCTATCCGTAATACTATACTTAATTTCAATAAATTAGTTTCTGATCTTGATCTTGAAACTAGTTCCCCTGATTCTTGAGATTGTAAAGATTCTAAATTTTGTTATCAACCAGCGGGTCATATTGTCACTGGTAACTTGAAGATTATAACTGATTCACGAATCCGTTCAGTTATTTCAAAAGGACCTAAATATAGGTTCCCAGCCCACATTGATTTTAATAAATGTCGGGAAACAATTGCCAGTGCTTTAAATGATTATTGTACGCCTTGGTGTAAAGGAGAGCATGTTAAGTCTAATGCTTTAAGTAATTGGAAATTAAAGATTTTCAAGATCATTGATGAACGTGTGTTATTTTACCGTCTAATAACCTTGATCTTCTCCCTCCTAAGCCTAAATTATCTTTTCGATATTTGAAACAAGGTATCCAAGAATTTCATAGGAAGTATATTTTGTCTCCAGCTGATAAAGCTGCTAATAATGTTGTTGTTGTGTGACGACTTTATTATATCAATACTCTAAAACAAGAACTTGGTAGTACCAAAACATATGAACAGATTTCTACTGACGAGATATCTATTGTCAATACCCATTCTATCGATATTACTGCCAAGTTTGCAGTGAGTATTAAAGAAAAGCAAGACAGACTTCCTACGTTATATTGATTACCGAAACTTCATAAACGACCTTGTAAAGCACGTTCCATTGCTAATTCTAGTTCTTGTACGACTACTGTTTTGTCCAAACTGCTAACTTCATGCCCTACTGCTGTTAAAAAACATTGGATTAGATACTATGATACTGTTTACGATAGGGACGGAATTAACTATTTTTGGTCAATTAAAAATTCTAATGATGTTCTCAATAAATTTAAATCTAAAAACTTTCAGGCTTCTAAATTGTCTACATATGATTTTTCTACATTGTATACTACGTTACCTCATCATTTTATAAAAGATAAACTTATTGATTTAATTAACCGAACGTTTATTCGGGAGAATACCCAATATTTGACTTGCAACGAAGCATGTGCTTTTTTCACTTCTGATGTGTATAATAATCACAATTTATGGTCGTGTCAAAAAGTCTGTGATGCCCTTGTTTATCTTTTGGATAACATTTTTATGAGATTTGGAACTAAACTTTATAGTCAAACTATTGGTATTCCGACGGGAACTAATTGTGCTCCTCTTGTTGCAGATTTATTTCTTTTTTTTGTTATGAGAGAGATTTCATGAAGTCTCTCTCAAATGAAAATCAGGCTGACATTATTGAGGCTTTCAGTTCAACTTCAAGATACCTTGATGATTTATTAGATATTGACAATATTTACTTTGACCAAATGGTGGACCGGATATACCCTACAGAACTCCAATTAAATAGCGCAAATTCTTCCGATACCGAGGCACCTTTTCTGGATTTGAATCTATGTATATCTAATGGTACAGTTTCCACCAAAATTTATGATAAACGGGACGATTTTGATTTTGATATAGTTAATTTCCCTTTTCTGCTCTTAATTGCTATATTATGTAGTACCCAATTATTCTATTAGTAACGAAGATTCTGATCAGACCGCGCGCATGTGTAGACTGATTTGGCCTTCGCTGTCTGCATATGCCCGAAGACACGTTCTCGCATGGCGCGGCTTGTATAGAAAAACAAATCATCTCTTTTCAAATCCCGAGCTCGTGCGCGTTTTGGTTATAGCGACCTTCCTAAACTCTTAAGATCAACCTTAATTTTTAGGGCTGAGACTTGCATAGCATATTTTGGCCTTTCACATAAAAGCTGAATTTCGACGACGAAACAAATTAAGTATATTTAGATATTGAATTCGAAACAAACACAAAATTATTCAGTTTAGTTGACTTTAAATACATCAATTCCTGCGTTAACATTTCAGACTTTAAGTTCAGGTACACCTTTACTCTATGGGACGACTGTTGACATGGGCCTAACTCGAGAAAAGAATCCAGGCCTTGGAAAAGAGGGGCTACTGAAACTTCTGAAAGTCTCGTACTTAGATCACATCACCAATGAGGTAGAACGCAAACGAATCCGAGACGCTTTGGTCAAGAAACGAAAACGCGGCCACGCTTATTCCTGACGTTCTTTAACAGGGACAATAACGAACAGTTTAGACCAGGATCAGAATGAATCAAATGACATAGCTACAGATAGGAGGGGGTATCCACATAATATTTTTCTTATTTCTCGACGAATGCATATGTTGTGGGTACTCATTAGAAGCGCCTCGGCGAGGCGCTTCTAATGAGTACCCACAACATATGCATTCGTCGAGAAATAAGAAAGATATCAGCATTTTTCGGATGAAAAAAGCGCCTTATCTGTTGCTATGGAATAAACCGCAGAATGAACATGCCCAACGATAGAAGTAGGCAAAATGGGTTAAAGTCACGACATGACTACATGCTCTGGCAAAACGAATCAGCTGATAAGTCATCGGCTTTCATCACGAAAACATACCTATATAATTTTGACCCCATGAAACCCCACTTTTATATAGTAAAACTGGGGTTTACAGGGGTATACATTATTTTCTTATTTCTGCTCAAAATCATGGATTGTGGGTAATGACTCCTCAGCCAGTACTGTCACATTTCACGTTGCTCTGACAAGGCAAAAATATGCAAGGAAAATAGTCCAGGGAGGGCGGGCAACAGGAATGGGCAGGCGGAATAAAAGATTGAAAGACAACATCAAGGCCGGGATCGTACTTTGGTTTGCCAGCTCACAAAGTACAGATAAAGACAGGTCAGAATAGAAATAATACATGCACTTCCAAATTGTACTGTTCTTTGAATCATAATGATTTTCATAATTATCCTTATATTCGGATACTTTAACTTCTTACCGTACTGTTTCTAATATTTGAACAAACCCAGTTGACAAATGGTTGGACATTGTCTCTCAAACTGGTGGTCAAATAACAAACATGCAGAACAAATATTCCGAAGTAAGAATCCTTTGGAAACGCAGAACAAAACAAAAGAGAAAAAGTTTGACTCCTTTTGACCGACTCTGTTCATGCAGAATAATGAATGAAAAAAAAAAAAAAAAAAAAAAAAAAAAAAAATGAAACACCCTTCGTGCCCACTGGCAGCTTTGAGCGGGACTCTTTTGTCATAAGTGCGTCCAAACCGAACCGAAAAGCGGTTCGGCGTACAGATGCACTACTATAGACTAACTATGTGACCCGTGATGTGTGTGATCACAAATATACTGGTCCAAATAAACGCTTGGGTGGTTCGGGACTTATCCTGAAAAACAATAAGCGTTCCGTGATTTGGCAGAGACTATTGACACGGCGGCCGTGCCGACAATAGCAACAAAACAGCAAATAACGCCCAATTGCAGGGGGTGAGGGGGGAGGGGGGATGAAGCACTCGACTCATGACGTCAGCCTACAAAATTTGTGATCGCCGCCATTTTGAATTTTGTCTCCACTTCGAATTTTATTTCTATCCATTCTCAGTCTCTCTAAAAGCTAAGCATGATTCGTTTTGTGCGTAAGGTACACTTTGATGTAGATGTTTTGATAACACATAGACTGTACGCTCTTTTCACGTGATAATCTGAAAACCTTCGACACAATTAATGTGTTTGTTCGACCGGTTTGTAAATCATCTAAATTGTTATTTTTATGTTGTTTCTTTTTCCGCTTTTCATAATGTGTAGACTCAAAAAAAAAAAAAAAAAAACAGAAAAAAAGAAACAAAGACAAAAACGCACAAACGGTCAAAAGTCTTTAGGAAAAATCCTGAAGGAGTAAAATGGATTTCAAGTAGCGAACGATAGTGTATGTCGTTGTGCCTGTTACCGGCATACACTAGTTTTCGGAAAGCATGGTCCCCGCCCATCGGGGCCCTCGAAATAGATGGGCTGCCTAAAGCCTCCATGGCAGAGCTGCTAGTAACTAAGCAGGACCCGAATTCATGTGATCGGGTCGGGTAAAAGTCCCACAAATTTAGAGGCAATGTCTCTAAACTACTGAAATATTGTTGACTTGGATGTTATATAGCAATTCATGCAGTGGATTCAAAAATCAAGCGTGATCGGAAATCAATTCAGTTAGATCTGGCCAACCCACCTATGAAGTATGTGATGATAATTTGGACGCACGGATATAGGTAGCACCTATTAAATTCATATTAGATAACGGCTGAGCCTTATAGTCCCAGGCCAGAAAATTCAGTAACACCAGCGTTTATACATGTACCTGTCTTGAAGTGATCCTTGTCAGAAGAAGCTTGCGATCACTCATGTTTTCAATGACGCAGTGGGCGTGGAGTGTAGGTTTAGTTTTAGATTTGCCCATCTAATATTTAAATCTTACCGTAATAACCGTTAGTATGGGACAGATAAGCCTTTGTAAACAGTGTAGACCTAGATCAGACGCCGCAGAACGCGGCGTCTGATCAGGGTCTACACAGTTTGCCATACACACAGCAATATTTTAGACATATCAGGTAATAGACTGGACAATTTCAAATCCTAGGACAAGTACATGTATGGTAAGTTGATAAGATGTCCCAATACTTAGGGTTATTACGGTATATGCGCTTTGTTGTTTGTTTTACAAGATCAGAATCTAGCTTTAGTTGCTCTATTTTGAAGATCTTATAACACAGATTACATTTTTAATGTGGTTTTCATGCAGATGACTGGTGAATAAATTCTATTCTATTCTGTGCGCGTTACATTGAACTGACATTGAAACGTGTTTGTTTTTCATTCATTAACATTTGCTGGTCCCAAGGAAGTTTTCTTTTTTTTTTTTAAAGAAACTTCGTCGGGACGAGCATTTTATTCATGAAAAACAAACCTACAAAATATAAAACAAACAAACAAACAAACAACAACAACAACAACAATTACAAATCCTGCTCGATCCCTCCATTTGAATACACAAGACAATTTGATTAAAGTCACTGTACCTGCTTGAAAGTCATGATAAAGAAGAACAAACGCCCACCACCCCACCATACAAAATCACATGTTTGTGAAGAGTAGAGCCAGATAAAAGTATACGGAAACTTAGGACTATTATCATAAAAAGCTTGACTCCGATTAGAAAATAATAGACGGAACTGTTTGAATTAATGTCAGTTTACATAAAATACATTTTATTTAGTTGTACGCTAAATTTGAATTAGTCGATGGTAGTTTTAGTGTGGCTGAAAATCAGAAGTGATAAGGCTCGTTTTTTATGCCCCCTCCATTCGAAGAATGGTGGAAAGGGCATATAGTATAACACCTGTCCGTCCATCTCCGTCCGGCGTATCAATTTGCATTTATTTATTTTTTTTTCAGGCAGGGGCATCCGTGTCCTTTGGATGCATTTGTAGTCTTTTCTTTATTTTCCAGCAAAATGAGGGTACATGTGTTCAAGGGTAAAGAAATGACAAGACATGCTAAGAGATCCCTTCCAAATATCGTCTGCTGATTTTTTTCCCACATCATGCTAAGCGTTAAACCTTGAAATGGCAAGAAAACCTACATCTGAAAATGTCGTCTATGTCGTTTGCTGAATATTCTTGCAAACGTTTCAAACCTATTTTTGCATTAAGCAAACATGTGGACCCTGATCAGACTGCTCCTAGAGGAGCAGTCTGATCTGGGTCCACACGGTTTGCAAAAATGACTTTAAAGTCACAAGCAGATGACAAAGCAGACGACAATTGTTTTGACTGGCAGTTTAAGGGTTAATAGGGTTTCGTATATCTAGTTGCCAAACATTACACATAACAGTCCATAAAATTGTTGCAACTAGTCTGGTGTACAGCCAACTTCTGCATGTTTATACTATATGGCTCATTAACCCATTTATGCCGGGTGGACTCGCCTACCTCAAATCCTTGGACAGGTCCATTTCCAATAGAAGGAGTGTCAGGTTAGTTTTTATTTAACCTTTAATTCGAGACCAAATTTGGAAGTCAAGGAATATTGTGGGGCCAGAATTCAGTCAAATGCTATAATGGACGCCTATAGGACATAATCAGGTTCCTGGTCCTTTAACATGTACCTTACAGATTTAACAAAGCTAAGCGGAAAAAATCGTTCGCATAATATAAACAGCAGCGTGAGAAAACGTACCTTCTGACATGTGCGCCCAACCCAGCTAGCATTCTACGTAAATCTACATCGGGCCGTCATCGGCCCGTCAGCTACAATGTACCCTGACGGGCCGATGACGGCCCGATATAGATTTACGTAGAATGCTGACTGGGAACAAAGTCTCAAATCAGCCTGCGCATCCGCGCGCATCGGCACAGTCCAATCAAAGTCTTCGTCACAGTGTCCGCATGAAGAAACTTCAGGGCCCAGTTGTTCAAAACTAACGATGCCGTTAGCTAACGTATCGTTAAGCTTTGATCATTAAATAGGGCATGTATGCTAATATTTTTGCTGAAAAAAATGTGAGCAGCTTTTTCATATTTTTTCAGCAAAAATACTTGTGAATTAGATATTGTACTTACTAGAACAGTTAACATTTTGATCACTAAGGAACGCGTTAAGCTAACGGCGCTTTGAACAACTGGGCCCATGTATCCAAAATGAGCCCAGTGAAGATTCTGATCAGACTTTGGGAATGCGCAGGCTGGGCACACATATCTGAAGGTATGCGTTCTGACGTTACGGCTCATATAAAGTATGTGGGAATAATGTCTCTTGCAACTGACCTATAGTGCAGACAATGTTAACCTTTAGCATTCTCTGGGCTAATTCAGCAGACGACAGTCATGCTATTTTTTTTCATATTTTCCAAGAAAATAGGCTTTGACATTGCATGAAAATTGTCTCCTCAGGTGAGGAGGCAGTTTGGATGAAAAAAAAAACAAAAAAAAAAAACAAACAAAAAAAAAAAACAACAACAAAAAAAACAACAACAAAAAACAAACAAACAAACAAACAAAAAAACAAACAAACTTATTTTCTGAAAAAAAAAACAAACAAAAAAAAAAAAAAAAAAAAACATATTCAAAATGTCGTCTGCTGCTTTTTTCCCCATCATGTTAAGCGTTAATAGAGTTTCGTACATGATACAGGAAAAATGTATCAGGTTTTACAGATTACAGACCATAAAATTGTTGTAACAACCAAAATGTATAATTAACTTGCGCAGGTTTATACTTTATAGCACATTAACCCATTTATACTGGGTGGACTCGTCTACCTCAAATCCTTGGGCAGGTTCTATTCCAACAGAAGTGGTGTCTGGTTATTGTCCTTTCGACATCACTTGGAAAGAATTTTTTGCTTGGCGTTTTATTTTAAATGAAAATATTTTGTTCTGATTGGCCATATCTTATCACAAACCGTCTGTCTTTTCTGTTTATGTGTTTTGTTCTCAAATATTTACCCTAAAATTAAACTTACGGCCAAATACTGGTCTGACCCATGCAATTCCTATAGTAAAGAGATTTTGTGGATTGTTTTTCCTTTTGTGTAGGAAAATATATTTTTTTTCTTTTTTTCTTTTGTGAATTTGAATCACTGATGTTTCAAAACAATATTATGAAATTTTCAGAAAAATTGAACAGGCGGAACTTGTTGAACAGATTTCTGTATAAATTACATTCAGTTTTATTATGGGAAAATAGTGGAGACATTAGGAAAACATGCCTATTCAAATATATAGAAAATTTCACCTCCAAAAACTGAACATTTTCAGAAAAAAACTGATATTTTTCAAATTTCTGCTTAAAACATCGATTGTGGGTACTCGTTAGAACCGCCTCTCCGAGGCGGTTCTAACGAGTACCCACAATCTATGTTTTGAGCAGAAATAAGAAAAATAATGTATACCCCTCTAAACCCCAGTTTTACTATATAAAAGTGGGGTTTAAGGGGGTCAAAATTATATAGGCATGTTTTCGTGATGTATTTGATTTTTTAAAAACCAATGATTGAATTTTTGTCATGAATATAGTTAGTTACGAAGAATAGTTTTTACATATAATCGTGACAAGAATTTGAAGATTTACTTCTTCCGTGTATAGCGCCAAGCAAAAAAAAAAAAAAAAAAAAAAAAAATCTGAAAAATGTCGAAAGCACAGTAGTTTTTTTTTACAGAGATTCCTATATTTACTGCAAATATGTAGACCCTGATCAGACGCCGCGTTTACTTTAAAGGCGTCTGGGTTGAGTCTACACTGTTTCATATGCCCAGTCCATGGGACGTCGCTAAATAAATAATGTCCATATTTAAGTGCAGGATGGAAAATTTCACTGTCACGATATATTGATATTATAAAACAGATTTAATGTGACATACCCATCTGAAAAATGTTTTTGTACCCGCTTCCACACTCCCCTACCCCACCCCCTGATTACGTTCTGGTAATACTCAGATTACGTTCCGGTAATATTCGACGCACGGCGCGTAAATGATGACATCCCCATTTACCGAGACTGGCTCCAGTCCCTAGTGTCTAAATTTATTATTTGAGCCAGCGCACGACAAAACCAACAAAATAGCATGTGCACCCAGCGAAGACTCAGATCAACCTGAGCATCTGCCCAGTCTGATCAGAGTCTTCGCTGTGCGCTCAATGGGTATCTAAGAACCCAAGCTTTCTTCATGCGGCAAGCGAAGACTCTGATCAGACTGGGCGGATGCCCAGGCTGATCTGAGTCTTCGCTGGGCGCACAAGCCATTTTAAAGGGTTTTTTTTTCCGTGCGCTGGTTCATTTTGTATTAATCTCACTGACATAAACAAAGACAAGGTTAACATTAACATGCTAAGCTTATAAAGCATTGTTCACTAGTGACCAGTGCTGCATATACATCACGAAAACACGCCTATATAATTTTGACCCCCTTAAACCCCACTTTTATATAGTAAAACTGGGGTTTATAGGGGTATGCATTATTTTTCTTATTTTGTTAAAAAACATTGATTGTGGGTACTCATTAGAACCGCCTCGATGAGGCGGTTCTAACGTGTACCCACAATCTATGTTTTGAGCAGGAATATGAAAAATATCAGAATTTTTTATTTGAAAATTTTCCCTATTTTGGTTGTAAAATTTTCAATATATTTGAATAGGCGTGTTTTCGTAATGTTTAGCATTTTATTATTTTCTAGTGTCTAGTGTCTATATCAAAGAGAATTATATGTACAGTAATAATGAATACAGTAATAATGAATTCAATCACTAGGGACTTGAATTATTTCAATATTAAATGGTTGCTATAATTTAAGGAAAGAATTTTCTCCTCTGGGAGCATTTTTTCGCTTAAAGACTATGTCACAGTGGGAAAGGAGACACCCATTTTCAAATAGAATTACAATCGACTACCATTATCTCGACTTCTCTTATCTCGAATCACCGCTTATCTCGAAGTGAAAAATCTGGTCCCTGTTTTCAACATGGAAATCTAACAACAGGTAACAAAGAATTGTGGAAAAGATGAGAAATTTCTCATCTTATCCACAATATTTTCAATTTATCGCTAACTTTAGGAGTCAAATTACGTAATTATTATTCATTTGTGAAATGTGGTTGTTCGATTTAACTTTTCATCTATTCTGCAAATCTGATATGTCGAGGTACGGATATCTCGAAGTATTTCAGAGAGCCCCTTGGACTTCGAGATAACGAGAGTCGACTGTACTTTTCTTGAAGGTCTGTCAGTTCCCCTTAACAATACTAATGATACAGTCTGAGATTAACCGTTGAGAGAACCAAAATGTGAACAGTCAACAGTAAGACCAATAAGCGCATTTATCATTACGAAAACACGCCTATTCAAATATATTGAGAACTTTACCACGAAAAAAATGATAACTTTCAGATGAAAAATTCTGGTAGTTTTTTTTATATATTTCTGCTCAGCAAGGCGGATCTAACAAATACCCACAATCTATGTTTTTGAGCAAAAATAAGAAAATTAATGTATACCCCATGTAAAGCCCAGTTTTACTGTATAAATGTGAGGTTTGAAGGGGTCGAAATTATATAGGCATGTTTTCGTGATGTTGAGTCCGGTAAGGGTCTGCGCTATTTGCTTACCCAGACGTGCAGTGCGTGTACGGGGCATGTCAAACCGCGCGCATGCGCAAATTGTCTGTGCCGACGCTATTCTTATCAACAGACGATCATAATCGTTTTTGTGGACATGCATTCAATTTCTTGTGCAAAAAGGAATGTGGATGACAATAAAAAGTTTATCATTTATATACCAGAGTTTCCTAGGAAACAGTCGCCCTACCGTATTTATTTACTTAAAAGATGAGGCAAGTGAAGAGAAGAGGTTGATTTGATACTAAATATAGCTATATTTGAGTTGATTTTCCCTTCCCTGCAATGATCTGCCGCATTTTACCCTACCCTATCCTCCCTTCTGCTACCCCTCCTATCCTACCAAGCTAGGATAGGCCAGGATAGAAGGGTAGAGAGGGTAAGGATCGGGTATGGGTAGTGCACGGTTTTGATACAGTGTTAAGGGGAAGTCGCGATTTCTAAGATGGCCGTCTGGTGGCCATATTAGTCTATGGACTGCAATTGTATTTTGCCGAAACTTCAAATACGCATTTTTCTCAACCCCTTGATGCATCAAGGGGTTGAGAAAAAATGCGTATGCGAAGTTTCGGCAAAATTACTCAGCTGGTTACGGAGGAGATTCGATAACGGGAAAATCCAAGATGGCCGACCGCGGCCATATTTGTCGAAGGACAGAAACAAAATTCGGGCCGGTACAACTAGATCAGACAAGTTAAAAAAATCGGGTCTTGGAGGAGATGCGATAACAATTTTGTTACAGTGTTAAATAAAGAGGAAGTTGCGGTTTCTAAGATGGCTATCTGGTGGCTATATTAGTCGACGGACCGGAATCGTTTTCTGGGAGACACATTTAGGGGTTGAGAGGAAGCCAAATGCAAGGTTTCGACGAGGTTCCTCCTCTGGTTCAAGAGGAGATACAATGACGGAGGAATCCAAGATGGCCAACGGCTGCAACACTTGTAAACGGATCGGAACCAAATTCGAGCGTGCACAACAAGGTCTTTAAGGAAATATATCCCAGACAAGTTTAGTAAAATTCTGGTCTCGGAGAAGATGCGATGACAAGATTGTTACAGTGTTAAGTAAAAGGGAAGTAGCGCTTTCTAATATGGCCGTCTGGCAAAATTTCGACGAAATTCCTCCGCTGGTTATGACAGAGATGTGATAACAGGAAAAAATCCTAAATGGCCGGCGACGGCATATTTCCTGACAGACCGGAACCGAATTCGGGCGTGCACAATTAGGTAACTAGAGGAACACTCCACACAAATATTTAAAAAAAATCTGACCAGTTATCTCGGAGGAGATGCGATAACAAGGAATTATTTACGGACAGACGGACGAACAGCATATGGACGCCGGACAGTCTCTCCGTGTGGGATCAGCTCTACCGTACGGTTGAGCTAAAACAGAAAAAAAAACTATTTCTTTATACTTTACAGGTGACAGTCAAAAAACCACCAAGCTATTTTTGTGTGGCATTTTCAACGTTGTACTATCCAGGAAAGGCCACGTAAGCCTAACGCTTATGGCATCATAAGTGAACAAATAACTAATATAATAATACAGAAATAGTTTTAAATGTTGCTACAGTCTCTATTGTTATATAAATGACGGCTCTGGATCAATCTAGGGAACAGTATACCAATTAGGGTGGTGAGGACTTGAGCTCGCAAACAATATAACTGTCGAGGTATATATTTGATAAAAGCTTAACTCTGACTGAGCAATAATAGGTGAGACAGTCTGAAATTATGTCAGTCTTTCACAAAATACATTTTATTTAACTGAAGACCAAATTTAAATTTGTCGGTGGTATTTTAGTGTGCTAGCATCGAAAAAATTAGACCTGGCCCCGAGGTTATAAAACTTTTTTCATGCTCAACTCAACTGGGCATGAATTTTTAATGCTAATAAATCTCAAATTACTAATAATGCCAAATTCTTTCTTGCTAAACATAGCTGAGCATAAAAACTTTCTCTGCTAATAAATATGAAAATGCCAACTATTGTTGGCATTTTCATATTTATTAGCAGAGAAAATTTCATGCTCAGCTAAGTTGAGCATGAAAAAAGTTTTATAACCTCTGGGCCTGGTATTTTTTCTTTTGTTGATTTTCCATCGAAATGATAGCGCATGTGTTCAAAGGCAGTAAAGTGCTGAATTTATGCGTGTAGACCCCTTCGTTTTTGTGATGTATTTTGTACGTTTAAGGCTAACCTTTAATTTGAGACCAAAATATGGAAGTCAAGGAATATTGTTAGGGTTAAAAGTACCCAGCAGGCACACAACATCAAAATGACGTCGTATCAACGTCGATGCGACGTGATCACGTCGCATCGACGTTAATACGACGTCATTTTAACGTTGTGTGCCCACTGGGTAGCCATATGCTATAGTGGAAGCCTATGGAAAAGTAATTAGGATCCTGGGCTAAGGTTTACAAATATATCTCAAGTTTAGGTTAACTTAACTTTGAGGATCGAGATTTTGCAAAACACATTTTGCGCTTTCACATGAAAGCTGGTTTTGAAAGGTAAAATCAATAAGTTTAGTTCGATTTCGTCTAATAAACTTACATAAAATTATTATATTTAATTGACTTTAAATAGCTTATTTCATATCTTAAATGTTTGGACTTTTAAGTTAAGATAGACCTTAACTCTGAGGAATGATTGTAAACCTGGGCCCTTGTCCCTATATTTCCTGCGTTATCCTCAATGAGTGCTAACTTATGAATATTGTATAATGTCTGTGTAGTTTTATAAATTCTTCACATTCACATACTTTAAATGTAACTTTATCTAAAGAAAATTTCACTAGTTAAATTAACTTTATACTTACATGCTACCCGGTCTGTATTCAAGAACATTATTGTTAAAATCCACACAGAAACCAACACTATCATCTTCAGCTTATCCGACATTATAGTTTAATACCGTATCATCAGCTAGACGAGTTTGAAGTATTAGGAAGTGGAAAATTTGTGGGCCCAATTATACTGAATTTTACTTCCGTTTACAATGTATTAACCATAACCACTCGTGTGGCAATATGTAATTCAGCAGACGACAAATTGATAATATTTTTCTTATTTTTTCCAGAAAATAGACTTTGACATTTCATGTCTCAAAGAAGACAATTTGCATGAATTGTCAGTCTACTTTAGGGTAAAAAGTAAGAAAAATATTTCAAATTGTGGTCTGTTCATTTTTTTTAGCCATTATGCTAAGCGTTAAGACGACGCATCCTGTATTTTCTCAATACATTGTATGTTGGTAACTTTTGTGTACAGTTTACTCGCGATCTTATCAACGGTGACCGTTTAGGTCATATGCCTACGCATTCGAACAGTGAGATCATATGCCTGCGCCGTTTTTTTCCCCGGGGGAAGCAATGGACCTTAAATCCGTTTCTTCAACCCCTGGACTGTTTCTCACCCGACCCCCCCCCAACACACACACACACACCCGCTCCCTGCCCAAAGACTTTATTCAAACGGCAGTTAATTATTACATATGATTATTCTAAGAGAAGATTTCACATAAGCTTTAATTAGCTTGTTATCTGATCCTCTATGTCATTTTTGTATGTTTGTGTTGTACTCATTATATTTAATAAACTATTGTTTAAACCAAATATAATTATTTAGATTACCGAGAACAATTTATCATTAAGGCGAAGTACATTGACTGGGTGGGGGAAGAAACTGACTATTTGGTTTCTTCTCCCTCCCCCCTCACACCCCTCTGAGATTGTTTTTCAACACAAGGCTGAATTATAGTTGTATATGTGAAATAAATATTGGTAAATCATAAAATAAGTTAATCTTAATAGGCTAGAAGGTTTTATCATTACAGCAAAGAACCCTGACAGCTTGGGGAATCATCACCGCAAAGCACCTTGACTGGATGGGGGAAGGAACTGACAAGTTGGTTTCTTCCTACTCACCCCACCTCCTTCTAGGACTTTTCAACATGTCTGGTCTAGTGATATACATGAAATAAACGGTGATAAATCATTAAATAAGTTACTGTTCAACATTACTGCAAAGAACCCTGGCCGCTTGGGGAAGAAACTGACTAGGATGGGGGAAGAAACTGACTAGATGGTTTCTCCCGCGCCCCCAACTTGGACCTTTTTCAGCATTAAGTGAACTAGTTATGTGCAATAAATTGCGGTATATTGTTATCATTACCGCAAAACACCTTGCCTGGGGGTGGGGAAGGGGGTGGGGGGGGGGGGGGGGGCGGCGGGGAGGGGAAAGGGCGGAAGGGGGAAGAAACTGACTAGTTGGTGTTCTAACCCTCCTACCGCTGTGAGTTTACAACAGAAGACTGAACAAGTTCAATACATGAATTAAATGGTGGTAAATCATAAAATAAGTTCATATTAATAAGCTTGAAAGTTTTATCATTACGGGAAAGAGCACTGACCGCTTTGAGAAGAACTGACTAAGGTGGGGGAAGAAACGGAGTAGTTGGTTTTTCTCTCTCTCTCCCCCCACACCCCAAACACACACACACACACACACACACACACACACACACACACACACGACCTACCCTCTTGGACTTTTTTCAGCATTGGTGAACTATATGTAGTTACATATGTGCTATAAATGGCGGTACATTGTTACATATGATAATTTAAATAGCTAGAACAATTTATCATTACCGCAAAGCATCCTGACTGGGTGACTGGGTAGGGCTAGAGGGGGTTGGTTGTGTGTGTGTGGGGGGGGGGGGGGGTGGGTGAGGGTGTGAAAGAAACTGACTAGTTGGTTTCTGCCCCCATCCACCACAACACACAAACACCTCCTGGACTAAGGTAGGGGAAGAAACTGACTAGTTGGTTTCTTTCTCCCCCACCCCGCCCCTACCCAGCATAAGGGTGAACAAATTATATATGCGCAATAAATGGCAGTAAATTGTTACATATGATAATTTAAATAGCAAGAACAATTTATAATTACCACAAAACACCTTGACTGGGTGGAGAGAGAGAGAGAGAGAGAGAGAGAGAGAGAGAGAGAGAGAGTCCAAGGGAGGCTGGCGGGGAAGGAATAGACTGGTCAGTTTCTCACCCGCAACCCCACGCCCACACACCTCCCTAGATTTTAAGTGACTGTTGATTTCACAACCAAAGTTTACCCCCGACCTTTGTCTAATAAAGTCCAACATGCCTGTATATATAGCCAGGAGAATGTCATACAGGCATAAAAAAAGAAAGTCAAAGGGAGGTTGGGTGGTGAGGGGGCAGGAGGGGGAGGACCAACTGGTTAGTTTCTCTCCCCCCACCAACCCTCCCACTAGATTTTCAGTAAGGTTCAACATACCTGTATATAGATGGGCGAATGTCATACAGATAAAAAAGGGGTGGGAGGAAAGGAACCAACTAGTCAGTTTCTCCCCACCTCACCCCCATCCCCAAGATTTTAAGTGTTTGTTGATTTCACAACCAATGGTTACCCTGACCTTTGTCTTCCTAGTAAAGTTCAAAATACCTCTATACAGAATAAAAACAAGAAAAGAAAAAAAGAAAGTCCAAGGGATGTGAT